>JANHAO010013939.1:0-15593 GCA_026873985.1 Saraca asoca | reverse complement strand
AGTTGCATGTTAGTGTAGTTTAGCTTAGGATTAGTTTAGCTTAATTTTTGTCCAACCCCCCTAATTTACATCTCCTAATTAGATTGGTAATATCATCCTAACATGATCCTTGGATTCAACCCGAATTGCTCATGCTACAAATAGTTTAGGTAACTTTGGTTTTATAAATTATTAATGTGATTCGGCCTCGACAAATCCGACTCAATCAGTCGCTCAGGTCACTGTTTCTATCATACAATAGGATCGTGGACACTTTGAGTTTCTGTGGGAGAGGTTGCATTTCGATCTCCACAGAAAATGGTGAGCTCTCCTCACAGCGAGGTTGGTTATCTCGAGACTGAGGGTGTTCCTCTAGCTGTTTCAGCCTTTGGAGGATTTGCTTCATTATTGGATCTTGAACTTTAGGCTAGGGGCCACAACTTTTAGCTTGCTGCGAGCCCCCAGATCACTGATCGTGATGATCTTCACGAAGCTCTTTCCGAGTTTCTTCACACAACTGTTGGAGCTATGTCATGATTTCTTCTTGCCTTTGTGCATCTCGGGCTTGCGCTTGTGCCAGCGCTTTAACAGTTTCAGCTAACTCTCTTACCATGCTTTCGAGTGCTAGTTGAGGTTGGCCGGGCATTTGTGGTTCTCTGGTTTTCAAGGCTGTGGCAAAATGATGATGAGCTCCCACAATGGGAATATCTGCTGGTTGAACAACTGGAGTGGTTGAACTTCAAGTGATTTTTCCTCTTACCATTGCCACTGCAAAGGTGAGTAGCCTAGAAGGTAGATACAGAAAATAGATGGGTCCTCCTTCAGCGCCAAAGATGTTGACGGTAGAATTTGGTTCTGATCCAAACTCCAGCCAACGAGTGTGTGGTTCTTGAACCCCTAAACTACTTTCTGGTCTGTGAAACGTGAGGTGAGGAAGATGATGAAAATAATGAAGAGGAAGAATGGTGGGACACAATATTTTTAAGGTGGTTCGGCTAAATTTAGGCGGTACCAGACCCTACGTCCACAGTGGAGCTTTTATTGATTTAAACAGAGTTTTATAAGGTTTTTACTATGGCTATTTTTCACCTTTTTTTCTCTTCTAACAATGAATTCTTATTTATAGAGGGAGAAGGATTATACATAATGATTACATGCTACAGTTCTGTTACATCAAGAAATAAATGTAAAAAATAGAAGAATTCCTGTAATACGGCTGCTTCAGGTTACTTTCTATGGGGTGGGACCCTTATATCGGCTGGAATGCAGACATGATGCAAGCCTGTCTGAGGCTTCCTTTCGTGAGGCCCTTGGGAAATGTTTGGCCCTCAGGAGCTGAGATCCTTAGTGGGAGGTCGCTGTAATTCTTCGAGCAGTGAGGATAAGCTCGAGGTCGGGAGGCAAACTTATTCTTTGTTCGAGTTGGGACCTCACAAGCTCTGGCAATTCATCGAACTCACTAGTCGGGGACTTTGTGCACTTGTCTTTAGCGAGCTCAATGTCGTTTGGACTTAAATTCTTCTGAGCTCTTGGTTTGTTCAGGCAGGATCAATTTTCATCCACAACACATGAATGTTTTTCTTTCAAGAAATAATTATATATCATTTAATTATGGTTTTATTACAAAGAAACAGACTAAAGACACAAGATTTGAACTCTAAAACTTTAGAAAATTCGCATGGCTTATTGAAGTGAACAGTGACATGAATAGTAATTGTAGACTCAAAAATTCATAACTTGAATTATACTGAGTGAATCAATATGATTTTGATATCAAAATGAAGAGGCAGATGAGAGAAATCAATAGTAAAAATTTTATAAAATAACAAGGTTAGTGGACTTACTTGATAAGTGAGAAAGTGAAAGTAGAGAAAGTGTGTCAAGCTTAGAGAAGAAGATATTGCATGGGTTTTGCAATCTGAGAAGCTGATGAAAAAGAAGAGTAAGCCAGCTAAGGGAAGGGTATAATGGGAAAAAGTAAGTCAATTTTCCAATAACTACAAGTTGACCATTTTCTTTTTTAGTAATTTTCCTGTCTCTTCCATTTCAGGTTCAAAGTTAACGTACTTATCAATCACTAATGACCATGAAATTTTAATATAAATTAGTTAAATTAAATACCTTCATAACTACTATAATTTTGTGCTCATCCGATGTTCATAACCCTAGTTTCAATATTTTTGAGGTTTTCTAGAAATTGAATTTCAACAATATAAATTTTGTTCTTTGAACATTCATGACAGGAATTCAATCTCTGAAGTATCTCTAAAATTTTATATAGTCTATTTCTGCTATGTATGGGCCTCTCATGGCTCCAGATTTATAGTATTGAATTGCTTAAAATTTTTAATTTACCTTTTTTTGAATTTTAAAGCTATTTTATTACCAAAATTAATTTTAAAAAAATTAGGATACTACATATTATGCCATGAAATTTTGTGTAACAGTGTACTCAAATATCATGGAACCAGTTGTATAAAGTTTTGTTTAAATAAAATTTTGAAATCATATCTAGGAGAGTGCTATCTTAATACTATATACACCTTATTGGTGTAAAATTATTGACATAATTTATTAGTGATAATGTGAGTGTTAAAATTACTTGTTATGTTCTTAAAATTTTAAATACCTTATCGATGTTAGATTTTAAGAATATAGCATTCAATCCTTGTGTTAATTATAAAACCTTAAATGCTCTATTGGTAAATGGGATTGCATTCAATCCTTGTATTAATTATAAAACCTTAAATGCCCTACCGGTAAATAGAATTGCATAGATATTGAGCAAATATTGTAGCATAACTGTGTTGAACATGCATTTTTTTGGAAATTTATAGTGAATTTCATAAATTGTTATTTCCTCAATTTTTCATTACCTATGCAATTAATTACAGTGAAAATGGTAAATTGGACTGATTATGAAGACTAGGCTAAGTAGTAGATATCTAGGAAGAATTGTTGATATGATATCTGACAATCACCGAATTTTATATTAGGCATGGAGAGGGAAAGTCAAAGAGAGATTATGACTTTGCTACTATACAAGGGCTCTTCGTGAAAAATGGACACACTCTAATATAGTGTACTTGATAGTTGTGATATATACTAAGGATAAGACTACCATGAAAGGCATTGCTAACTCTTCAAATGCCAAAGCATTTATGGACTTTGTAGAGGATAAGTTCGTAAAGTTCGATAAGGCCGAAAAGGATATTTCCTCTCGTTGCTAGATAAAACTGTTCAGGATGATGTTAGTGGAATTTGTGAGCATATTGTGGAATTGGTGTACTATCATAACCGCTCATGGATATGAAAGTGGACTTGAAAATTGTCATTTGATTTAGCATGTTTGAAGTCTCTTTCGGTTCAAAATTAATGTTCTAAAAGACATTATATCATACCAGAGGGCGAGTAGACTTTCAATGAGATGACCTCTATAATTAGTTAAATTATAGATGATGTGAAGAAAGCAAAGGTCATTTGCTCATTTTATTTCACAAGGATCGAGTGTTGAGTGTTGGAATGAGTCACACCTAAAGGATAACAAGGGAACCTAATTTGGGAAAGCAAGAAAACTTATTTGAGTGTGCATCATAATAGAATAAGATGTTTCCACTAGCTCTAATGAGTCATTCCATCAAACATTTGGTGGTTAAACGGAGGTGCAATCTTTTTCATTACAAATTCATTATAGACATTAAGAAACAAAAAGAAGCCAAGTGATAGAAAGCCAATAATTGGATTAGAAATAGTGGAAAAATGCAAGATAAGTATGTCAGAGTAGTTGCCTTTTAAAGTTTATCTTTGGTCATGTTTTAAAACTAAGTGACAATGCTTATACACCTTCTATGAGGAGAAATAGTTTTCAATCATCATTTTAGACCTGTAAAAATAGGTGCTACTTGGAATTTGAAAAGTTAGTTTGTTCAATAAATGTTATGGTTGGAAACAAAAACGTTAGAATTAATGTAAGATCTTCAATGTTATGGTATAGGTGTCTAGACGATATTTCCACAAAAGCATGGAGTGATTGATAAAAGAAAGATTCATCATGACCTAAATTTATCCATTTTTTGATATATGTATTGTTTGTATCAAAGGAGACACTCACTACTAGAGCTAGAAAAGGAAAAGGCTAAAAAAGTTGGATGTATTGGAGTTTATTCATAATAATGTAGGTAGATTGATTACACTAAGTGTTATGGGTGGATACTGATATTTCACCTTCACTGGTGATTGTTCAAGTGGAACGATCCATTAAAAAATTGGAATCCTTAAATTCTTTAGGGAATTTAAAGTTAAGATTAAACTCAAAATGATATGAAAATTAAGTGTATCAATTTTGATTAAGGCGGTGAGTGCTATGGAGATATAGTGAAACTAATAGAAATTTTGATTTTTTTTATAAAATATCTCTAAGATTGTGAATTTTGAGGTTAACAGCCTTATGCCCAAAATGCTTGAACAAGATTGGATCACAAGAAGGTGGAATTACACACTTATTGACATGTTCAGATGTATGTTAGTGCATTCAATTTTACCAGACTTTGTATAAGGCAATGTTTTAAAGATCATAATGTATATTCTAAATCAATTTCTTAGTAAGTCTATACTTAAAACCCCATATGAATTATTGTATAGGAAAAGTCTAGTCTTAGATAATTTCATGTTTGGGGTTGCATAGTTAAATTGAAGTTGTATAATTCATTTACAAAGTAACTTAATCCAAAGACTGTTGATGTTCACTTTATTGGATGTTATAATAGCTACAAAAGTAATAGATTTTATTACCTAACCCACACCACTGAAGTAATTGAAGCACCTCATTTTGTTTTATTTTGAGGATTGGTCAATTAGTGAGAGTGAAAAACTATATAACATCTCTCTTAGAAAGGTGAAATTTGTTATTCCACTAGCACCATCACTAGTTGAAAATAAATCAAATTGATACAAAAGACGATCCATTATAACATATAGTAAAACCAATGGTAGAAATTGGAAAAGCTTAATGCTCCAATGGTAGTAGAAAAGAATCAAGTCCTGTAAATAAAGTACCCTTTAGGAAATTCTAAATGGCTCATAGATTAAAAATTACTAATGACTATATGGTATACATGTATGAGCACGAATTTGATATCAATAATGTTAATGATCTCACTAGTTTTTTAAAAGCCTATTTCAAGTCCTAATTCTTTATACCTATAAGAGCACAAATTTGACATCAATGATGGAGGAAAGCTATGAATGATGAATTATTTTTATGCTCTATAATGATGTATGAGATCTTATAAAATTACTTACTAGTTGCAAGCCTATTGGATGCAAAAGGCTCTTTAAGACCAAAAAGGCTACTCAAGAGGTGATTGAGAGGTATAGGGCTATACTGGTGGTGAAGGGCCACATTTAAAAAGAAGGCATTGATTATAACCAATTTTCTCATTTGTTTTAATTAAAGACTTGTTTGGAGTTGTTATGGTACTTGTAGCTTATTTTGACCTAGAGCTTCACCAGATGCGTGATGGCCTTCTTGAATGGTGATTAGCTAAAAACTGTTTATATGAACCAACCAAATGGTTTGCAATGGAAGATTAAAGAACACTTAGTATGTAGATTAAAAAGATTCATTTATATGATTTAAATAAAACATCTAAACAATCTTCAAGGTTGTTGAGATTGTTGCTTCTCTTGGGTTTTAAGGATAGTAATGCAAATCAATGTATCTATTTTAAGTTGGATATAAGCATATTTATATTTATAGCATTATAAAGTAATATATAAAGATCAAATATATTTATATTTATATTTATAACATTATAAAGTAATATATTTATATTTATAGCATTATAAAGTAATATATTTATATTTATAGCATTATAAAGTAATATTTATATAAGCATATTCATTATAAGATCAAATATATAAAGTAAGTCTCTTGTGCTTCCATTGTTGGTAGACTGTTGTAAGCTCAAGTATGTACACATCTTAATATTGTTTATGTATTTTATATACTTGAGAGATCCTTAAATGATCTTATTCATAAATATTATACTACTGTGAAAAAAGTTATAGAGTACTTATAAAAGTACAATGAATTTTTTATGTTGATCTATTGCAAATTTGGTGATCAGATTTGACAAGAAAAAAAAAAAGAAAAAAAAGATTAGGGTAATGATACATTTTTCCTGTAAAATATTTGTTATTTATCAATCTATAATCTTATGTACAGATTCAGCTTTAATTAAGGAATAGTATGAAATGCGACATTTTTGGGTTTTATATGTCCCTTTATTTCCTTATTTTTCCTGATTGAAATTATTATGTGAATTATCACCGTTTTGACATTATTATTGGTTAAAAGTAACATTAGAGTGTGAGTTGACAAAGATGCTTTATTCAACATGATTTCAGCCTATGAAATAAATTCTTATGGATAATTACTCGGGTTTCATCATCAGTTGCGCGAACCATTTTGTAATTACAAAATAAAAAGGATTGTGAAAGTATGGATATTTTTTAAAATACATGTTTTTTAATTTTGTTGTTAGTGGTTCCTGTTTGGGTAACAATATGATAATCATCATTGCTTATGATGGAAAGGAATATTGTGAATACTATTGCTTTGGGCCGCGTGAGTTACTGAGTAGCCCTCAATTATATCACCGCGACAAGCATGCACCTCACTTTTTGGCAGTTTAATTTTTTTTTTTGATGTTTGCAGATTCCGTAAGTAGGGTGAAACCAGCTATAATGTAGATGAATACATGGCTTTTTTCACCTCAGTTTGTGTACGATTTACTAACTTGATTTACCCTTCTCCTTCCATTTTTGCTACAAAGTATACAAATTCTGGATCAGTATCAGATCTATTGTGATTCTGTGGGGCCAGAAATTCACTTACCATCAATATAATCATGCTAATTATTTTATTTTTATTTGATTGGACAATGGGAATCATCCCCTAATTAATTAAACTTTGCTCATTATTCAGCTTCTTTAAACGACAAACGTGGGAAAAGCATGCGCCTTAGGTTTTGGGAAATCATAAATAGCACATGTAATTTTCAAAATAGTTTTAGTTATGGAAAAAACTTAGATCAAGGAATTGCCAACTATAAAGGAAGATTTAAAAGAACCATTAATAAAAAAAAATAGTCTTAATTTACGCAAGAATAATATTATTTACATCACTCTCTTTTTATGTAAAAAAATTACTAATTCAATATTTTTTCTTTAAATAAAATATTTTTTTTCCTGTTATAAAAATGAATATGAAAATATTGTAAGTAATATTGCTCATGACAATGAATGGAAGTTTCATGATTTAATTTCCCCGACTGGAATTCAAAGATTCTATAAAAATCTATATCATATTAAAAATGGCCTTAGCTTTCCCAATGGGAAAGTTGTCATCTAGCCGTATGCATTGTTCGGAGCCATTAATTACCATTTCTATGTCGGGCCCATGGAGAAATTCTTACATTAAAAAATGTTAAACGCTTTTTTTTTCAAAAGTAAATTTTTTTATTTTTTATGAAATTTTTATTAATTTTATTTTTATATAGCATTACTTTTTTTTAATTTTATCTTTTGGTTATTGTTCATAAAAAATTAATTTATCTATTTTTATTTTTCTGAAATAAAATCAAATAAATTAATATTTTACAGAAACATAATTACTAAAAAAAATATTTTATAAAGATAAAAATAAAAAAATTGATTTTTACATAAAAAAAAGGGATTCACTTATATTATGATTGACATTTTTTTTCCATTTTATGTAATAACAATGAAGATATTAACTAATAGTATCTCTAATAGTGCTATAATGATATCAAATATTATTTTTTTAATTTTTTAAAATCTTATTGTGCATATATATATATATATTAAATTTATAGCTCCTATCATAAAAAAAACAATAAAATTGATTGATTGATACATCTTGTAAAAATACGATTTAAATAAAAATTTGTGGTGCTTACCCGGAAACGAAAAGCTGTTTATATATTCTCTGTTGTTCCAATTGAGGCTTTAGTGAAGGTTTTTTTTCACTCTTTTTGGGAGGATTCGCTGGGACATATTTATAATCTATTCTACTGTAAATAAATAAATAGAGATTGACTGAGTTTGAATTCCATTTTTAATTTTTTAAAAATTAATATAAATTATTAAATATTTAATAAATTTAGAAGATAATTATGTCATTTTTAAATTTGATTATTTTAAAATCTCTAATTATGTAATCACTCCACCCTACCCCTCTCTCTCTCTCTCTGTCTCTCTGACTTTACAACTTTTCAAGCAATATTTTAAAAATCAAAAAGAGCAATGAATCAAAAAAGTTTTCTACTTATGATTTGATTTGTCTAATTAATTAAATTAATCATTAAATCAAACGATGATATAAATATAAATTTATTAAAAAATTAAATAATAACAAATCTATGTTATAAATATGAATTCATATTTTATATAAAAATAAATTTTAAATAAATTAGTAATTTTTTAATTAATCAAGTATAAAATTTCTTCTCGTAATAATTTTGTTATATGAAAATTTATTGAACTAATCTAATAAAAAAATATAAAAAATAAAATAATAATAATAATAATTTCTAATTGGTTTTTGAAAACCAAAACAATTTTTCCGATCCTTTCTGCTTCTTTATGATTCATACTCCAAACCAATCAATTGCTAAAATAATTTCTGGATCAACTCAAATCGATAACATACTGGGTAGTGATCAAATTGATCACACCATTCAATACAATTCGATTTTCAAAATACTACTTTCACATAATAATATTTAAATAACTATCCACTAATTATTAAATAAATTAAAAATATTTAAAGTTATTATTAATTTAATTTAATTTAAAATTCATTAATTTTATAGGTTCAAGTGAATGTGACTCTGAATGCATGACTTCAAAGGTTTTAATTTCACAAATTTTCATTGCAAGCATTTGGAAGAAAATGATTAAAATACATTTAATATTATTAAAGCCTTTTTAATTATTCTATTTTTTTAAAATTACATGTTAAATTTATGTCAAATTCAGAAGTCTATGAGAAATGCGAGAGGGAGCGTTAAGCGTAGAGATAGGGTAATGCACTTATTCTTTTCGTTTAAATAACACTATCTGGATCCTTCCTTAATCTTGTTTTACTTTTCTCACTTTCTTCTTATATATCTAGGCAAACAAAATAGGCTGCAACAGAACAAAGACTTTGGCCAAGTTTTTAATTCAAAATTGAGGACTTTATAGGCAGTTTATTTGAGGAGAAGATAATGCAACATTAACTATTATTTAAATCAACGGTGGTGATTGAAAGGATATTTTCTTAATCATAAAAAATGTGTTAATCCTACCGAAATTTAGTTATTACATGAGCAAAATCTCCTTTTTATCCTTGCCGTTGAAATGGCTGATGTCATGTTAATATAATATTATTATAATATATCAAATCAAGAAAGTAATGCACGCAACCGAACCCACATGACACTGAGATCAGCTTACCTGAATTCAGCGGCATCGGATTCTTGCTTTCATCTCATTTCAACGCAAAGTAGGTTTTCGGATTACCACTGCCACTCACTCTTGCTTTTCACTTCACTTGTTCCTCCCAACTAAGATATAATATTCAGCTTAAAATATGAACTTTCCTTTCTCTTTGCCAGATTTTTGAAAAGAAACTGTATTTGAGTTGGAGAGCTCTCCTTAGATACGCATAGATGATGCATACATATTACACGTGCATGTTGAATACTTTATACATACAGAGAGCATAATAACTAGATTTAGAAACTTGATATAGATAGAAATCCTATTCACCTGTCTATATTCATTGATTCACACTGCAAGAAAAGACAATAGAAAAAGAAAGAAGAAAAAGTAAACTAAACTCAAGCATCCATCCCTAAGGAGAAATTAAGCTAATATAATATAGATCGTGCCCATTACATTTCATCCCAAAAAAACAAAATTAACAACACTTTCATCAAACTTACAAACAATGAATTACTGCTCAGTAGCCCCAGCATTTACACATGAGTTAATCTGCTTGTTTGGAAGAGAAAGCAAAGAAACAAAAGGAGAAAAAGCAAAAAACCAGAGAGATCACCTAGCTAGCTTTGGCCAAAAAAACAAGTTGTGTTTAGGGAGATGTGCAACTTAAGCCAATATCATTGTGTTTCCTGGAAGGAGAGGAGTAAGGAATAGGCATCCTTCTTGGCAAGAACCCCATAAAGTGACCTCCTGGATTCTGCTGAGGATTTGGCTTCAACTTGAAGACGTTTGTGTTTCTTGAAGAGCCATGACTGTAGTGGCAAAACAAGAGTATGAACAAGAGCAGCCACAAACACAAGACTAGAATTAGATGTGTTCTACATAGACCCATTCTTGTAAAAGTGAAACTCATCACGGTCTACTTTGGTGGAGAGAAAATGTGATTGAGATGGCAACTGGCTTTTGATGAAACTGAGGTGGAAACATGGGAGAAATTAAATGCAGAATCGTGTGTATGACTATGAGATCAAATGAAAGCAGTTGGGTTGTATTTAAGAGTTCATGGGCTGTCTGTGTGATTTGGTGGCAGGGGAAAGAAAGAAAGAAGGAAGGAAGGATGGATAAAGTGATTTGAGTCAAAAGAATTCAGATGGTTCTATCTGCAACTAGTAATAGAAGTAATGTTTTGAAAGCAGAAAAAGTTGAAAAGCCTGAGGAAACCCTTTTGGAATGGGTCTGTCTTTATGGGATAAAAAAAAGATAAAATATTAAAACCCAAAAAAAGTTGTACAGAAAGAAAATTTATATAAAAATAAATGAGAATGGTTATTTAATTTGTTCGAACATTTTGGTAATGAAAAGGGGAGATGTGAAAAGAAGGAAAGCAAGGGGTGGGCTGTAGCAAGTCATGTTTGATATGGTTAGGTAAGTGTTTGGACCCACTCCTTATAGTAATGGCCGACTAAGAAACACTGAACTGTTGTTTTTCAGACCCTTCCTCTTCATTACAGGAAAGCTTATCCCTTGTTCCACACAACCCTTTGTTGCCTCTCATTCCATTCCTCTGCGTAAAGGCTCTGTCAATACATGCAAATCAATTCAGTTCTACTATCTACTTTTCTTGCAAAACCCCTCATATTTATGAAATTTCATAATTTTATATATCATATTATTTATTAAAAAAAAGTTTATAATAAGTATTTCTTAATCGAATTAAACCAAACAAGTCATGTTAGATACATGTACCATGTGATCTTTACAACACTATTCCCACACACCGGTCACCTCAATCTTTCTCCATCTCTCTCTCTCTCCCCCTCTCTCTCGCATGTTCTTGTTTTCCATAATGACCACTGCTTACTGCTCCTCTCTCTGGTTCTCGTAGTTGTACTGCTTCACCTTGATTTTTCTCAAGCTTCATTACCCATTTGTTAGCCACTCTCTTGCCTATAAATTGTTCTTATATTCACGGAATAAAGTTTACCCCCACAACTCAGAGATCAATCATTTTTTTAACATAAATTATCACTTACATATTTAATTCATTTGTACAATTTATATTCTACATACTGTACGTATATGTACTTAAATGTATAAAATTAATTATAAAATCTTCTCAACCAACACTTTTTCAGAAACATCTAGAAAGTATAAAATTTAAAAAATTTATGAATTTTTTATAAAATTAAATAAAAATATATAGATTTTTAAAAATTTTATATTCTTACCACATTATTAAATACCCCTTGAAACAATTGACAAATGCTAATACACTCATAGTCTATCAATTATATTCAAAGTTACAATTTGATCCTCTTTTTAATTTAAATAATATTCCCCTCTTATTTTTCTTTTCTTTTTAATTTAAATATTATAACCCTTCTCTTTTTCTCAATATAGTAATTAATGAGTCCTTCTTTTATAAATCTTCTATTTATTTTCTTCTTTGTCGTTGTCTAACCCAATCAAGCAAACTCGGTTAAACGACTGGAAATTTCTTTGCATCTGAGGAGGGAACTCAGAAGATCATCCAAGTTGCAGAAGTCTTCATGACATAAACCAATCCTCAAATGTCCATACACACCTCTCCAGCCAAATACACCAAAGGTAGAAAATCTATAGTACTAGTTTGCTCTTAAATTTGTTTCCATCCCTAACTATTCCAATCAACTTAAAAGAAATTAGAATGATTTAAATATTGTTAATTAGGATGTAGGTTATTGGATTGGATGATCTTTGAGTGATTATTACAGGGAGCATAGCGAACTTGCAGGGAAGGAGGCCAAATGCACAAATGTAAGGCTTTCACTTTTTTAATGGAGTTTGCTCGAGAACTTGCAGAGAAGGAGGTCAAACGCACACATGGCAAGCCTTCACTCTTTTAATGGAGTTTGCTCGATTAGGTTAGAAAGACCAAGAAGAAAATAAAATAGAGGATTTATAAAAAAAACGATTGTTTAAAAAATAAATAGAGAATAAAAATTATATAAAAATAAATAAATTATAATATAAAATGTCACGTAATTTAAATAAATATAATTATATCAATATTTTGTATTATTTTTTAACAGAAGATGGATGATAAGATTAGATTTTTATCTTAAAAAATAATATTATTGAATTAAAAAGGAAAGATTAAATTAAAATTTTAAATAAAATTGAATTAAAAATATATTTAAACCTATATATTAAAAACAAACCATAAATGAAAAGTTAGTATTTAATTAATTTTTATTACTTTCTAATATATTTTTATTTATTGTCTTGTAAAACTTTTTATATTTATTTGTCAATTTAAAAAATCAACTAGCATTCATTATCTTTTCTCAAATTTTATTACTTTTATTTTAATAAATTTTTAATTACATCACAGATCAATTAATATTAAATAAAAAATAAATTAATAAAATATAATTAAACGGAGAGAACACCAATAAAAGAAAATTAGTGTTTGTTTATACAAATATATTTGATCTTGGGAAACTAACATTCGGGGAGGGAGAGGAGAGAATTCATAGATAAAATAAATGCAAGTGATCTGGCAGAAAAATGGACATCAGAGAAGAATTAAATGCAAAGTGAGTGTTTGGTGGACCCCAATCCCATTACTATTAGCTTCTGTTGTTTTCGTCAATGCGTCCAGTCCCAATCCTCTTTAACGATATGGCCCTCCCTCTTTCCCTATTACTTCTTCCACTCCTTTTCTTCTTTCTCCTTCACACTTTTTTCAAATACCAACTCTAGGATTTCAAAATGAAACAATCGCATATACAACCCGCATTGCTTTAAAAATTACACACGTTATCCAAGTTTTACATATATTTTTATTTTATTTAATAAATAATATATTTTAAATAAAATTATAAACTGACATGATTATATTTAAATGTTATTAATCATTTAAATCTTGTACGAATTTATACTCGGTGTCATGTACAAAATTATTTCGGTGTAAATGAATTCAGCAGTGGATCCAATGGAGAAAACAAAAAGGAGAAAGTTGGGACTTGAAAGATACAAGAGAGCCTAGGATGGGTCCAATACCAAGTCTCTTGATATCGTCTCTCTGATGCTAGCTAAGATGGGAATGGGATGGACCCAACCGTTTGCGTTTCAAAGCTGCCTAACTAAGAAAATTTAAAATCTGGACTGTTAGTCCACATCTTTTTTTTTTGTTTTCCTTTTTCTTTTGTATTAGCTTTCATGATTCATTCATGGGAAAATATTCTAACCTTGAGCTACAAAGGGTTAGGTTATCAAGAAAGTGAAAAAAAAAAAAAAATACAAGTTTGGATATAAATGATTTTGGTTTCCCTTTTTTCTCTTTTCATCAGTTCAACTTTGGTTGTTGGGAGTAAGTGTTAGGTAACTGTTTTCAAAGTTGGACTGTGCCCTTGTCTGGTTTTGAGTCAAAATTATGACTAAAACCATTAATTCGTAATGTTTGAAGAAGATACGTTATTGAAATTTGGTGCAGAATATCTTTTGTGGGATCGAAAGATTAATTTCATGCTTTGAAGTGCGTTGGACCAAAATGGAGCAACCTTTGATTCTATATTATGTGCATTGATTCATTGAACCAACATTTAAATTATGAAAATAAGTGTCGTATTTTTTCTTATATTGTAGTATTTTGAGACTCTTTTTTTTTTTCTTTCTCATGAGAAAATGAGCTGGAAAAGAAACGAAGATAGAGCGGACAAATGAACCTGTCAAGGAAAATGGTGATCTCTGAGATGATATCAAGGGAAGTATTAAAAAATTATTTTGCTTTCCTTTTTACACAGACAAAAATCTTTATTGATTTGTTTCTAACTTCTAGACAACATGTAATTGACAATTCAAACGCAACTTCAAGTTTCAAACTTATCTTACAGAGTGGCAAGTATTGCCTATAGCCTGTCTGAAACCAATTTGCTATCTTCAAACTGAGGCTTTTTTGACTTGGCTTTTTCAATTAGGTGGCATAATTTTAAGAAAAATTTTCGAGTAAAATTATTTTTTTAGAAAGGTTATTTTTTAAAAAACAAAAGTTAGTTTAGGTAACGCGATAGGTAAAGTAGATAGAAGAAATTTGTAACACCTGAAAATTAGGAAGAATAAAAGAGAAATTTAAAATAAAAATTTAAAATTGAAAAGGATTAAATTGGATTAAAGTGAAAAGACTTGAATTCGGGTGGGGCAGATTTCAAATTTAGGTAAAGTTTTGGGGTCAATTTGAAAATTTTGGGCCGATTTCCGATACCCATGGCTGATATTTTTCAACCTTCTCTCTCGATTTCTCCAGAAGCAGCTTGGTGTCTTCTTCCTCTTTCTTCAGCTCCTTCTTCTTCTTTTCTTATTCCTTCTTCCTCGCCTCTCTCTTCTCAGCAATGGCCACCAGCAGTTTCGAACATTTCCCGTCACGCCAACCACCTCTCGATCTTTCGACGGTGCCGGCGTGCCTCCATTCTCTTCGACTCTCTCTCCCTTCGTCCCTCTACTTCATCTCCGGCCGAACCGACAACCTTCGACCAGCTGTCCGACGCACCCTGGCTAGCGAGCTCCTTCTATTGACTAGTGCAGCAACCGTGCAAGGCAGCATCTTCTTCTTCCACCCAGCAAGCTTTCCTTCTCCCTTATTCCTGGTGCTAGTTCGGCCAGTTTCGATTTCTGGGTCGCTGACGGCACTCTGGTCGGCGGCGAGCTAAGGGTAGACTCTTTGAGACCCGAAACGTCCTTGGAAAGGTGTTGAGAAAGTTAATATCCCGACTGTGAGGTCATGATAGATTTTCTCTAAGTGGGCAGTTCAGAGTCAAAGTGAGTGAACATTCCTCTTCACTTGAGAATCCCATGCAATCAAACAATATAACTTTATTATGTGAAACATTATAGATTCCTTATAAATAATGACATTCCTATACGTATTAAAATGATTTTAGAGCATATTTGCATGTTGTGTGTCTATCGAAATGGCCTGGATATGTTGAAATCTTGTGTTTTACCTTACCTTATAATATTGAAATTGAAAATATTGCTGTTCTATATAATGAACATCTATGAAAATGCATCAGTAGATGTATGCATGTGTGGATAAATGGTGAACACTCAAAGTATTATTTCCA
>JANHAO010013938.1:0-15594 GCA_026873985.1 Saraca asoca | reverse complement strand
CAACAGTACATCAGGGGAAAAAGACTGAAAGCCTGGCACTACAATTCCTGTAAAAAGCAGCCAAAAGGCCAGCTACCAGTCATCGGGTCTGTAGAAGAGTAATAGCCCCAAAGTTCCTCCTGCTTATTCCTCCGGCACATCCTCCTGAGCCACACACAGCAATTCAGAGAGTCGTAGAAGCTGACTGGCCAGGCAGCAACACCACATGCAACGGCCGGAGAAGGTGGCCAGAAGTCACCGTGAGATCTCCCAGAAGCCCACCTGGTGAATCCCGTGACGAAGCCACGTGCAACGGGCTATCCATATCTCCCGCCACTCTGCAACAGGCAATCCATGTCTCACCAAGTTTCGTCGAAAGCCAAGACACCAAGATAACAATGGCCCTTCAGTCTCCTCCATTGAGTTTCCCTGGGATGAAAGAAAAGAATGCCCCAGGCTATAAATAGGTCCGCTCAGCCCTTTGAAGAATCTAGAGAAAATCTGATCTGATCTTCATCCAACGGTCTGAAATGAGCGACAATGCCACGCCAACGGTCAAAAATGGCAAACAAGAGAAAGCCCGGCCTAGAGTAGAATGGAAAGATATTTGACAAGACGTCTCAGTCAAAGAAGGACACTGACTGGAGATACGAATCAAGCCTCAGAAACTTGCAACTCCCGGCCCGCAAAGCAAATCGAGAGTTAGGGGGCTTATGTTATATATATAAAAGTCGCCTTGCGAGGACGAGTCCCCTAGCGCGACAGATATCAAGACCCTCGCTTTGACGAGAAGCTTCCGGCAGGCTTCGCTTCACCCATCAGAAAGCGGCAACAACGAAGTACTCCTAACATCAGCCTCGCCTCGCTCGTCACAATACAACGACGCTGCGAGGACATTCGGGTATATTTCGAGAAATGGCCTCCCCCGCAAGGGATTGCCCGGCTAAGAAATCATAAGACCGGATCGACGAGTGGCCGATCACTCGTCCAAGCCCGCTTCCTCGCTACAGCGGCACTCAGCTTGCTACATCAGAACCCGCGACGTCCCCGAGCCAGGAATCCCCTGCTTAGGACGTCAAGCAGCAGACACAAGTCTACCGCCAATATAAGGAGACCATTCAACAACCTACTTTCTGTAGTAGCCGGATTGTCCCCCCCTTTTTGCTTTCTTTTCTCATTTATAATTTGATGTAACACCACTGTAGCTAGTAATTAATGCATGTAACTCCTCCTTCCTCTATAAATAAGGGTTACATTATTAGAAGAGGGAGGATGAAGTCTTGTAAGCAGAAACTCTGCAAATCACTTTTAATACATCAATAAAAGCTCCGTCATGAACATAGGGTCCAGTGCCGTCCGGATTTACGCGAACCACGTTAAACGTGTTGTTTCTCTTTTCCTTCTTCCTTGCGGTCCTTTCTCTTCTGCACTTCTGAGGCAGCATTGAGTCCCAGAACTCCTCCCTATTGGCTGAAGTTCGAGTTCTCCATACGAACCGAATTTCATTGTCAACAATAATCAATAAGATGATTGATAAAATATGTATTTTATGTCAAACAATACAAATTTTACTTAATTCTATCAAACTTAGCTTGATTTCCAAAAAGTTTACGAATTAAGTTCTTGATTACTTAAATTTAAAAGATCTTTTGATTTGAATTTATTTGCAAATCAATACAATCTCATTTATAATTATTTCAAACATAAATTAATTTATGTATATAAATGTATTTTTATATATTAGTAAAATTTGAATATAATCTACCAATACTGTGTAAGCAAGACAAAGGATAAGTAATAATCTGTGAATAAATAAAATCAAGTGTACGGTAAATATTATTAAAAAATATTTATGATTTTTTTAAATTATAATATTTATATTAAAGATGATATCAAAATATTTAATTTATTAAAATATAAAGAAAGATAATATTGGGATTAAAAATATTTCTCTGCTATTGAGTCCAAATTTGACATAGTAAAAATATTTGTCTATTATTGAGTCCACAATTGAGGTGGAAGGAACGATGGACATCCAATTGCGTGTCAAATATATATACATATATATATATAAAAGGGGCCCCTTCTTTTTCTGTAATTTCACTTTCATCGATAAAACTGGTCCGTGCCTTGTGATGCTTCATCTGTGTTGGAAATGGTATTGGCCTTCTTTATCAAAATTATTTGTACTGTCATACCTTTGACAATATTTTACCACACAAATATCCAACACTTTACATTTACTAATTATTATTATATCCTAAAATTACAATCTGAAACGACAAAGGAATTATTTGAAAGCATTTTTAAGTATTTTTATTTTATTATTTTTAAAAATTATTTTTTTAAAATAAAAAATAAAAAATTTATTTAAATGTAAATTTTAAAAATAAATATTTTTTTTATTTTTTAAGATAAAAAAATATATCTAATATTATTTATAACTTTGAAAATAGATATTCTTCTTATTTTTTAAAAAATTTTAAAAGCAGTTATATATAAAAATAAAAGAAAATATTATTTTTCTATTTCTTGAAAAATATTTTTTTGTTACACTCTTAAAAAATAATTTATCAAACAGATTTTTTTTATTTTTTATAACAGAAAAATAAAAAAATTATTAAAAAAAATTGCCAAACAGGTCCAAAGTTTTCCATCAAAAGTTAGGGCCGGTGCACACTCCCCCACCGGTGGACCCCACTGTCCAACACAATGAACGTTAAAGACTGCTTGATTTGATTTAGTGCCTTCAATCTTCATGCCACATGGGATGCTTACTAGGATAACACTTCATGCTGCCTTCCTGTCTTGCTGTCTGCATATAAATTTAAAAAGATCAATAAATATAAATTTTATGAAATCATGCCACATCGGATGCTTACTAAGATAATATGTGTTTGTTTTTTTAATAAATAAAATTCACACGAAAAATTTTGCCTTGTGAGCATAGTTCCCTCTTTGATAGAACAAAATGGTCGGGTTGGAATCATTCTTACGTGGATCAGTAGTTGTCGACCGCAATTGGGGATCTGAGAGTCGCGTGAGACATAATATTCATTTTTGTCCATGGAAGCATATCTATTCTTGATCTTGTAATTATATAACACTATTTCATTTGTCGTTACTCGCTAGGGAAATGGTTCAGCAGTAACTGTTAACTTTTATGAATTTTCTGTACAAAATTTTAGAATGTTTTATGCTCAAAGACTAATCTTATATCAATTCATTTTCAGTTGATTTTATAAAAAAATTTATGTGTAATAAAAATGTAAAAAAAATAAATTTATTAACAAATATTAAAAATTTTTAAACCTAAATATTTTTTGGTATATAAATTAAATGTTCATAAAATTGAGGATAGGATAATTCACGATCACCAAATAAAAATTAAATGTTTCTTTTAAAAATTAAAATGAAAAGTTTGTCTTAATTGTGATAAATAATTAATTTAAGAAAGAAAAATTCTTACCTAAATGACCATTTTGTTTTTAAAAAATTCATAATAAAATAATTCATACAATTTCAATAATAAAAATCATTGCAAGAAAAAATATTTATAAGCTATATTTAATTTTAGTAATAAATTAATTTTATTACTTTAAAAGTTATAAAACAATTTTATGCATTTTTTAAGAAAAAAATAAAATGCCAACTATAATTTCTAATATTAATTTTTAACTTTTTTTAAGTTAAAGTACCAATCCAAACAAAAAATTTGTATTAAAAAAGATATGAAATCAGCAAAAGTAATCGTCCTCATTCTTTTTTATAAGCCATATCATAATATTGAAAGCTAGTTGAATCTAATTTTAAATAAAGTTGTCAATAATATAAGTTTTGTTTATCTTGAATTGTATTCAAGATAAAGAAATTCTATGATATTTTATGTGTTATAAACCATATTTCTTTTAAAATTTAAAACGAAGAGTTTACCTTGATTGTGGTATTCAATTAGTTTGAGGAGGAAGGATTTTCGTATGAAAGATCATTTTATTTTGAAAAAATAATGACAAAATAATTTGCACAATCCCAACTATAAAAATGATTGTGATAACAAAAAAAAATGTTTATAAATCATATTTAATTTCAGTAATAAATTAAGTTCTTCACATTAGAAGCTATAAAGAAATTTTAGATATATTTATTTTTTAGAAAAAAATAAAATGACAAGTATTGATTATTAGTATTGATTTTATCATTTAATTTATATAAAAATTAAAAATTTTATATTAAATAAAATGTGACATTAATAAAAAAATAATGAAAATAATTCCATTCTATATAATGATATTACTGTTGTGTATATATGTAATAGGAGGGTAATGGATCACATCTCCATCATGACAATATTTATCGTTATTTTTTACAAATTAAAAACATTATTTTTTTTAGTTTTAAAATTTAGTATCATGATATCAAAATAGTTTGAGAAAATATAAGAAATAAAAATACTAAATTCTAAGTATTATAGTTTTTCCACTTTGATGATCGGTGAGGATCACTTTGAGACTACCTCTAAATTTGAAGTTTGGTTTTTGCTGATGGTAAAAGTGAGGAAGGATAAAAGAAGTCTCATATTGATGAAAAGTCGAGTGAGCTTGTACCTTATAAAATTGGGAACTCACCTCCTCTCACAAGTGAGAACCCTTTTAAAGAAAAGGATAAAATTGTGTAAATTTATTTGGGGGTGAGATGATGTTATACTTACCTCGTCGATACATCTAAAGCAGACAATATCTCATGTCATTTAATAGCTCACATCTTTATAATAAACATATTTATAAAAGTTAATTTTTATTTCTAATTATATGCTTTCTATTAATTTTATTAAATTTCATTAATAATCAACATTTTATTGTTTTGATTTAACATTGGTTAATATTGAACTCTTATATCATTTTTATTTGTGCTTAAATTATAAATAAGTTGTAAATAATTGTGATATTTTATGGAGTATCTCATTTTTAGAATGAATCGTATATCTTTTATTTTATAAATCATTAATAAATTATTATTATTCAAGCATGTCAATTATTAATAAAAACTTAACATAAAAATTACAATAAGTATCAAATTGAAAATAAAAAATAAATATAAAATTTAATTAAAAAATTTTAAATTATAAGAATTTAATTAAAAATTGAATGAAACTATAAAAACTAATATATTTAACTTTTTATAAATATATAAAAGTATTCGCCTTAAAAAAAAACAGATACAATGCAGAATTTAATTTTACAATAAAATGTGGATATTTATAGATAGGAATTACGGCTTCTTTATGTAGAACATTTATATAAATCTCTTTCATTTTTTTTTAAATAAAAAACTACAAGCGATCCAAATCTGCTTTTCATACACATTTTCCTCTGCTTTTCCAAAAGTCCTCTTCTTATTTGTTTATTAGTTTTGGAATCAAGTTTGTAACTTTTATTTACGCAAAGGTAGGCTGAGTCATTTATGCCAAAATGAAAGAAAGCATTGATGAAGAATTCTTTTACAAGTTCAACAATCATAGCCACGGTAGAATACAAGGTTAATGTGACTTTTGGATGGTTTGGTTCATGAAAAGTAAAATTTTTTCAAAAGTAAACTTCTTTATAAATTTTTTAGAAGTATTCAAAATTATTTTGTTGATTTTAAGAATAAAAAATTTATATAAAAAATTCTTTTTACTCAGAGTTAAGTAAGTAATTTCTAATATTTTATGGAAAATAATATTTCCCAAGCAGTTATAATCCACATTTTACTACTTAGTGATTAAATAAATAATACATTCATCTCCTACTTTTTAAAATATTGTAGTTCTCATGGAACTTTTTATTGAGCAAATAATCTCTTAATATCGAATAGCAGTCTTTGTAAAAAATGTAGTCATTTATTTGATAAAATAAAGTTTTTTACTCTCATAATCAATCTATAATTTCAGGCACTCATTAATTATTCTTAAAAAAATTGTTTTAATTTGTAAACGATGTTTCGATTTTAACTTTTACACACATATAATGTTTGATTTGTTTGGTTCCAATTATTCTCGAGAACTGCGGTTCATATAAATCAGCAAAGAACATCGTAATGCAATTAAATTTGAATCCCAAGACCGGGACTTGTTCCTCGAAGTCGCTTTTGGGAGACATGTTTTGTATTGGCATATGACAAGTTGGCAAATAGCGTCCATACTCAAGTTTATTCTTTCTTTTTTGGAACTTTCCTTATAATTTTGTTTCCAGTGCTTTACGTTTTTACTTTGTGCCCTAAATCAGCAACAAATTATGTCATTTGCAAAAGTTAAGTTGGAATTAGCTCTCAAAAAATTCAGAATAAATTTTAATAAAAATAAATCTTTATAATATGAAAAAAGAAAAAAAATAAAACTTCAAACAAGAAATATTGCTTCTGATAAGAATATGATTCAAGAATTAGTAGTGGGTCAAGTAATGAACTGGTTCAAAATACTTGAAGTTTATTTTAGAAGATCCAAGGCAAATTGAGTAGAGATGAGATAGGATGAGGTAATACAATAAAATGTATGCATCATAACAGAATTAGATAAGCACAACAAAATGTATGCATTATAACAGAATTAGTTATTAAGATGAGGTAGGATGAGGCGACATAACAGAATTAGTTATAGAGAGAGAAAAGCAAAAATTATATAATGGAAGAAGGAGAAGGAATGGGGCATCTGGTTGTTTTAGTTTGTATTTGACAAGAACCAAAGGGTCGAGAGATATTCCTCTAGGCTTGGGGGAGTATTAGCTTTTGTATTTTCATTTTTTCTTCTATTCTTCTTTAGTCCTTCTTTTGTAATTCCATTCTTTGTTAAAAGATTCAGACATACAATCTTTCGTTCCTAATAAATTGGTGCTCTCGTTGAGAATAAACACATCCAGGGAGATTGTATGCACATTGAGATGTCTTCAAATATGGAGGCCATGGATGCTCAGATAGTTGCCTTGGAGTCCACCATCAAATATCATGATTTAGTCCTTAAGGAACACACCATCCAGTTAAACTCTTTGATGACAAGTGTGGGAGATATTTCCAAATCTCTTGCACTAATGCATGCTGAATTGTAAGAAGGTTTCCAATTACAACATCAGATGGAGCCAGGCAAAGAGAAAGAGAAGTAGACTCTAAAAACTTCTTTTGTTTCTTCCAACAATGATAGTGGACGACACCACCGAGAAGAGATTCAAATAGTTAAGGATTTGGAGCCTCATTTAGAAGATCTTTTATTGGCAACTAAATGGATTGAGATGCTGATATTTTGGGGAGAAGATCCTTTCAATTGGATATCAAGAGCTTAAACTTATTTTGCTATCCAGAGAGCACCTCTAGAGATGTAGATTCAAATGGCTCAGGTATGCATGGAGGGGAGACCATGACATTGGTTCAAAATGCTGAAGGAGAAAGATCTCAAGCTCAATTGGAAAAAGTTTAAACAGGCCTTTTTTGATCGGTGTGGAAATCAACAATTTGGGAATATTTTTTTTCAACTTAAGATGTTCAAGCAAGATAATTCAGTTGATAAATTTGTAGAAGAGTTTAAAATGCTAGCTTTATAAGTGCTTCAGATGACTGATAATCAATATATAGGTCTATTTATGAGCAATTCGATGGAGGAAATCTGGAAGTCCAGACTCTTTGACCTATCTACTCGTTACAAGGCGATCTCAATGGCTCGGAATGTTGAAAGAAAGTTGGTTTATGTCAAAATTCTCAGGGCTCCAGCAAGTAAAAGAAGGCAGAATAATTTTCAATATGGATATATTTAGGGGAGTTATAATTTTAATGAAGGAAGAGGAGCTCGAACCCCCATAACCAAATCTATCCAGTCTTTAGATTCATAAGGGAAAGTTGATAGGAAGTTTGGTGAGAGACAAAACAGGGGAACTCAAAATCCGTCATATCAGGAGCTAATGGATAAAAGAGCCATAGGACTTTGTTTTAAATGTGGATAGTATTACAATTCTATGCACAAGTGTTTAGAGAAGGAGTTGAATTGCTAGTATGGGAAGATGAGGAGGAACTAATAAACCGCACACAACAAATTGGGGAGAATAAGGACGAGACTGAAGGATGGGAAGAACAAACCAGCAAAAAAAATTACATGGGAAGAAGTTGCTAAAATACAAGCCTAGTTCCCTGAATTCTACCTTAGGGACAAGGCAGATTTTATAAGTGGTGGTATTGATAGGAATATGACCCAAGAATTAGTAATGGGTCAAGTAATGAATAGGCCCAAAATACTTAAAGTTTATTTCAAAAAACCTACGACAAATTGTGTAAGGATAAGATAAGATGAGGTGATACAACAAAATGTATGCATTATAACATAATTAGATAAGCACAACAAAATGCATCCATCATAACAGAATTAGTTATCTGAATGAGGTAGGATGAGATTACATAACAAAATTAATTATAGAAAAACAAAAGGAAAAATTATATAATGAAAAAAGGAGAAAAGAGGAGGCATCCGATTGTTTTAATTTGTGTTTTGTGTGAACCAAAGGACCAAGAGGTATTCCCGAGTTTGAGAGAGCATTAGCTCTCCTATTTTTATTTTTTCTTCTATTCTTCTTCAATCCTTCTCCTGTAATTCCACTCTCTGCTAAAAGATTCAGACATTCAGTCTCTAGTTCCTCAAAGCCTCGTTACCTCCAGTAAAGTCAACGCAATTTACATCAGAAGACTGAGTTTCAGATGATTAGGGAAGATCTATTGAATCTTGAATAATTGGTTAAGGGATTACATCCGAAAAAATAATTTACAGGAAAAGGCACCTTATTCATGTGAATCACTGTTCGCATTTTTAAGGGACTTCTAGATTTTAACTTACGAGTTCACAAGTACCATAAAATATCAACAAAACTTTTGAGGCCACCAAGGGAAACAGTGGAAATAGTGAGGAGTGCTTAAACAGATACTTGGTAGAAGATCCAACATTTCACGAGTAGTCTTCATTTTTGTAAGGTTATACCTAAAAGCAAGGATAGAGAATCTGTGCTCTTCCAGTTTCTACAAGCGAGGTAACATTGTTTTCTTTCATAATTTATATGAAAATCAAGATCTAGCTTCAAAAATTCTAACGATATCAGCAATATCACCACAGTGTACTGCACAATTCCAGTGGTAAGCACGGTTCACCCTACAATGCAGCCCCTTTCATGATGTCCATGTTCAATCCACAATTTTCCTCAATTTTGCTTCAGCACGCTGCTCAAAGTTTGGCAAGGCCCAGTCATGTTGAGTTATGTCAAGATTGTCTTTCTCCACACTTAGACCCTGGGAGACAAAATAAAGAAAACAATTAAGGTTGGGGGTGAATTTCCTGACTTTGGGCTAGAATTGATTCCTAGCACAGAACACCAGTACAAAAACAACCAAATACTACCACTAACAGCAAAAGCCCACAAGAATTTGATTGAGGAAAACAATATTATGGTGGATGTGGTGCTGTGCCAAGTGAATAATTATATATTCCAGAGCTGAGAGTGCCTCATGAAATGTAATTGAATGATAATTACTTATAAACAAACACAATGGAAGTTCTATACAACATGCAGCAAAAGAAATAAAGAATAATGGAATCAAGAATAAGCAATCATACCTTCGAAGGATCAAATCCAAATCCACCCATTTGCATCATACGTTGTGTATCATCTACAGCTGTATCAAAGACATCACATAATAACCATCAACTAATATCTAGCCAAATCCCAGCTTTATGCAAACATTAGTCAACATACGGAAAATAGTAATAGTTCAATGCAATTATCTATATAAATGTATATTAACATTAAATTGCAACCACAGCTTTTTAAATCATCACTAACCATTTTCTTCTCCCAGGATGAGACTAAACAGTCCTCTTAGTCCAAACAGATTGAGGAAGTACCTGAAATGCAATCAGAAATCATAACAATTGACACAAGCAAGAGTATTAGAGATTCATCCGGAAGAACATTGTAAGTTCCACAAAATTGAGGATTACCAGGAACGGCTGCTGACATAGCTAACATCCACTGTGCTTAAGTCAATGCCATTCTGCAACATTGACCTAAATCTCTGTGTCAGTGGAAAGGGGATCTTGGCTGCAGGGGAAAAAAACAAGATTCACTGTGTCATTTGATGCAGAGAATTATTTGAGGGTAAATAGTAGAAATAGATAGTAAAAGTAGGGAATCTAGGACTAGGTCCAGCATATGGTACTATAATAAGTCTATCATGTGCTCGTACACCAAAAAGTAGTGGTAGAAATGTAGAATTATTAACAGGACAAGCTAGCTTGATGAATCTCAATCTGATACATAAATATAGACACCATGAAAAATATGAGCTCATACAAACAACAAATATAGCAATCATCAAAGAAAAAGAGGAAGGGTTTATTAACAATACCTGCAACGAATCCAGAAAAGAAAAAGTTCACCCAAGCAAATGTAAGAGTCTGTCCAACAAGGACAAACATCATAAGAACAATTTACTAAGGCATCTTTCATCACAAATAAAAACAACAGTATCAAATAAGGAGTATGATATAAGATCTTATCCCAAAGTACTGTGAATTTATGAACTTCAATACCTGAGGTATGATCATTGATAGATTTTTCTTCATCATATCCATGGCCATGTTTGGATCAGAGAACATCTGTGCTTGTGCATTCTGGGCTTGGCCCTTAGGGACAAATAAAAGACCAGTTTCCTTCAACAACAAAAAACTTATAATAAGAGCTCAAAGCATAAGTGGGTTATGATCTTACAAAGCTCTTAATGCAGTTTACTAACTTCTAATGAGTTTTAGTTCTGTAATGGAAAGGTCTAATTTAAATATGCAAGTAGACCCAGACTGAGAAACAACTATACAGCACTAGGCTGAATCATTTTCCCCACCATACTGACATAAAAGTAAAGCATCTAATTTCTTCTTATTATGAAACACATATTTAACCATTCTGATAAATGTAAACTGCATTAAGAGAAAAACATACCTCATTACAGTAATAAACTTTGCGGGCACGAAAAGCTTTTGTAGGAATAAAGTTAGCACTGGCACGTAAATTACGAGCTCTAACCATCACTTGCCTGGATTATCACCACCACAAACCATTCTAAAGTTAAGCCCAAAATTATTAAGAATATCCACACAATTAATCATTGGTTTAGGCTTCGAAAATACCCTTCTCTAACAATTTTGGAATCAGGAACTTGGGAAGAGCGCATAAGCTTAGAGACAAAATAGCGGAGTACACCAATGAGGACCATAACCACTGAGAGTGGGATTAACACCCAGTCTCTGATGGCAGTATCTAGCACTAGATCTTCAGCCATTGTTCTAAAACCTACAAGCAAAGTTGAAGCAAAGACTCGATGAGCAAGGTATGACTCCATGCAGAAACAAGAATATAACAACTTCTGAAAATTTGGAGCACTGTAAATTTAAGGGGTTGTGCAAAGACAGAGTTACATGATATTTTCGAGAAAAAATTCTGAAAGTTTAAGAGGGAACTCCACAAAATGCTCCATCCTTCAACAAAAATAGCTCTTGCAGTTGGCATTGCACCACAACCAAGGAAGTGCATAACCATAGAGCAGATTAAGATAGATATTTATCTAAAGCACACCATTGATTCTAACTTTGAAGTCCACAGCACAAGTGACAATATCAGATTCAGAACCTATGTTTGTCAACTAAAGGGTATTCACATACAATATGAAACAAAAACCAACATATGTAAACCATATCCATTCTTAGTCTCAGCCCTTGTAACGAAAATTCCAAATTTTTAAGTAATAATTACTAAATCCAACACAAACTCGAAAAGGCTTAATTGGTTTCAATGTGACTAGTTGAAATCCAAAACATGATATTGTAAGTAAACCATTGATTGGTGAAAGATGTCAAACACGTCGCAGACGCAGAACACAAAAGGCAAGCCATCATGAGAAAAAATACATGATACCTAAACAGGCTTGATACAAGTGCAGAGGAAGAGAAATCTAAACCTAGTCATAGATTCGACAGGAATAGACATACATCATCGAATTGAAAGTGCAAATACAACAGATTCATACCCTGAGAGCTAGCAGATGATTATATAAATCCGACTCGACTGATTAGCTCGGATTCAGCTCTCGTAAGTCTTCTTCCTTTTGTTTTCGCAAGAAGAAGATGCGTATTCGGATTCGAAATTCGGAGAATACACAGTTCCATTGACAAATTGGGCCGGTTCATGCCAAATTGGGTATCCATCTCCCGAGCCCACCTTTCATTCAAGCTCAACAAACAGTCTTGTCCTAAGTGACACGTTACTCCGGGCCAGTTGGCCAGCGAATAAAGTACTTCAACGGGGAAATTACGTTTACTCCTCACAAATTTTATCTAATCTCACTTATATCTTTTTATTTTAAAAATATACATCACATCTCTCTCTTTTTTTTTTACAGCAAAAAAATAAATAAAAGTTTAAAATTGAAGAATAAGAGGTGAGTTAAACCTCAAATGAGGTGAATGGTTTTTGTCCTAAATTAATTCAAACTTATGTGTAAACTTATATATAGATTGGAATTTAGGGTCATTATCATGGTGTAAAAAAAATCTTAAAATTTAATTGTGTATTATAAAAAAAAAATACACCCATGAGCGAGTGAGGCTAATTTCTCTTAAATTTTTGTTGATGAAAC
This sequence comes from Saraca asoca, assembly GCA_026873985.1. Taxonomy (NCBI): domain Eukaryota; kingdom Viridiplantae; phylum Streptophyta; class Magnoliopsida; order Fabales; family Fabaceae; genus Saraca; species Saraca asoca. The sequence goes on along the minus strand of JANHAO010013938.1, from coordinate 2,925 downwards.
TTTCTGTTTGATAAAGTTGATTGACATAGTGTAGAAGGGTTAAAAAGTGACTTACAAGCACAACAAAATTAATCGCATATGACAGAAATGATTTGCTGATCATGTTCTAATGGTCAAATTAATATTTGAGTAGAGTTTCAGTAATGTAATGAAGGTGATCTGAATAAAAAATACCTCTCAGTATAAATATAGATGTCAAACGTACACTCTTAGATAAATGAAATGCGATCACATGTCTTTAATGTATTAACAACGTCAGTAAAATTTCTGTTAAATAATTATTATAATTACATTGTTCATGTATATTTGAGTTGTACCTTCAACTATGCATTAGTTAAGCTGTTAATTCGTTAAACTTTTTAGTTAAATCCTATAAATAGACAATCAACTAGATGTAGTATGTTGATTGGTGTGAGATTGTTTGCTATGGCCGCTTCCTCCATTGGCCTTAATCGATCGATTTAAGTTAATTATTTAGAGATTATTTGTTATAATCCTCAATTGATCTTAGTAGATTAGTTGATTATTTGGAGATTACAGATTATTTTAAATTGTGTTAGACTATTTTTCTTTTCTATTTTTTATCATAAAGGGAATATAAAATATTGACAAAAGTTGAGAAAAGGAAATAACGGGGATCAAACCTTTGATATCATAAAAGTTCACTAAACTAAGTCTTTTCTTTCATGTGCAAGCGTTTTATTTAAATTTAATTTTTTTAATTTAAATGTGTAATATTACTCGGTAAGATAACATTTATGATTGCACGGTGCAAATGTATGCTGGATAAGAGAGGATCCACGAATCATAAAAATATTAATCAATTATTAGAAAATTTATAATAAGGGAAGAATTTTCCATGGTTTTGTTCTTGTCGTATCAATAATAATGTCACTTTGCAGGAAGATACCAAGCTTTGGGTTTAATTCATGAATCAGTTGATTTTACTTTCCATTTAATTTAAGATATATTCATCATCTTCTATATAATATCCTCTCTCTCTTTGTAAGCATTCAAAAATGGCTCCTACTGTTTCCCTTTCCCCATTAAAGTGCAATACACTAATCTCATTTTCACCTTTATTTTTGTCTCCCAATTGTAAGATATCTTCTCCCAGAAAGCTTCATAGAAGTACTTATGCATATGACCATTCGCATCCAACATTTTCATACCAAAATTCTTCCATTCCCAGAAATTTATTTTCATTGGGGCCAAGAGAAACATCTCTGATTGCCTTTGATGCTAAAAACTCAGCATCAGGTGAAGCAGATAATGAAGCCCTGGATGCAGTCCTCAGGCTGTACTCTGCTATTAAGAACAAAAACTACCAAGAATTATCTGATATACTTGCTGATGAATGTCGATGTGTTTGCAACTTTCTTTCATTCTTCCAAGCCTTTCAAGGCAAAACGGTATGCCTATCTCATTTGATTGGTTTAATTTGGTCTTAAACTTGCATTTTTTTTTTGAGTGATTTTCATTAATTTATATTACTACAATCAAGATATTATTAGGCTGATCTTGCACTTGACAAAATAACTCTGCAATATGTAAAGATTTCTGAATGTCATTCACTCATTTATGTTATGCTTTGTCTATGTTGCAGCAAGTGTTAGAATTCTTATATTATTTAATAAAAATATTTGGACAAAATTTTCAAATTGTGGTGAAACCGACCATGCATGATGGGATGCAGGTTGGTGTGCAGTGGAGATTTGGTACACATAATCTGTTCTCTTTCCTTCATAATCAAGAAAATGGACACTTTTCTTTTCAATATGGTTACTTGAGAGGCTATTCTAGAAAGCTCTTCCGTTTGTTATTTTTTTTCTCCAGAATGGAAGAAGATACATGTGCCTCTGGGAAAGGGATTCAGCTTCCATATATGCCAAACATACCAAGGGAAGGCAGTTATAAGGTTTGTTTAAGTTTGACTCCTAAACCAGAGAAGATTACTCAAACTCAAGTACATATCTAATAGGAAATGAATATATGAGATTAATTTAAATCAAATTATATAATAATTAACAATTTATGAGAGAAAAGATTAAGTGTATCATTATTCATGTATGTATTATTATGATCTAACTTACTAAGTTGATAATACCATTTTTGACGTCTGATTTAGGAACATTGAAATGTTCATGGAGCCACTGCTTCACTTTGAAACCTTGAGATTGGTGAGCAATTTTGGTTATAAATTCTCAAAACCAGTAACTTCATTTTCTTGTCTAATTCTCTGTTATTTTCTTGTGGTGTAGAAAATGATGGGAAGCCTCACAGCATTTACAGATAAAATAGGTTCGTTGGTGACATTGGATTCTAAGAATAAGACAATCAAAATCTTATCCATTGTTCTTGCTCTGTTATCCATAGCTCCATTGTTATTCTTTATGCTCACGCCATAAACATGAGAGATTTGGTGTGTGTTTGGCACACCCAAAAAAGTTAACTTTTAACTTCTTGACTTAGTTAAATAGCTCTTTTTTTCTATTTTAAATGTATTTGGTATATTAATTTTTTGAAAAAAAAAATTATTTTAAAAAGTTATTCCAAATAACGTATAATTTATTAAAATAGAGTTTTTAATTATTTTTTTCAAATTTATACCTTTTATTTTAATTAATTGACAATCCACTCCCAATTAATCAATATAAATACTAAATAATTTGAAAATGTAATCCATAAAAAAAAACTCAAACCCTTTTTATGTATTAATATTTTTTTATAATATTATACTATTTTCAATATTTACTCTTTTTTTACAAAGCTAAAATGGGATAAAAAAAACTCATATATCATTAAATATTTAATCTACATTCATTAATTCAATATAAATAAAAAAATAAGTAAGTAAATAAATAAATAATAAATATATGATATAATTAAATATAATTAATTAAATTTTAAATAATTATATTCTTA
>JANHAO010013937.1:0-15595 GCA_026873985.1 Saraca asoca | reverse complement strand
ATAAGCTTATACAATACATTAGTTGTACCAAACAATTGATAGATTCATAATGTATTGTATTAGCTTATCCTATCAAGCCTAATACAGTGTACCAAACGAGCCCTTAGCGTATTCATGACTTCTCAAATTTTAAGATAATAATTTAAAAAAAATTTGAACTTTAAGGACATGAATTATAAATTTTAAAAATTTAGGGTATAAATTATTATCCAATAAAATTTTATTTGTTATATACTTTAATTAAAACCATAAAGCTGACATTCTAAAGGACTCAAAACTTTACAGCTTACCGACTCACCGATCATTTCTTACTTTCTAGTGTGAAAGCTGCTCAGAGTTCCTCTATCTCAGTATTACGGATAATTGCGAATTGATTTGATCCAACCACAAATATCTTAAATCGCTTTGTCGGTATCCTCTGTGTTTCTCGCTTCATTGCAGATCTATCCTCTCCATCTACCGGTAAGTTTGTCCTTCTCTCGAAGGATTGGGATTTTCGATTCTTTTCTATTAAACGAAGAAATAAATATTTCCAAGGAGATCAAAGCTCGGAATCATAATTTTTTTTTTCTATTTATTGTCAGAGATATTTGATCCATGTTGGGATTTTTTATGTTCCTCGACTACGATTTGGACTTTTCTGATTAAGGATCATTTTAACTAATTGCTTAGATCCTATTGCGTTTCCTAGCCAGTTAGCTTATTTTTATTAAAAAAAAGAGTAAGTTTAGCTTTTGCTATCCAGTTTCAACTGATTTGATGTGTCTTCACTAGCCTAGTTTTGTCTTGCTCCCAGGTTCACTAGAAATGGATATTAAGTCGTTATCGGGATTAGTTTGAAGTTTGAACCTTCATGTTCTCTAAAGAAGCTATCTTCTTGTCCGATAAAGTTTCTCCACCTTCTCAGAACTGATTGTCTTACTTTAGTTTTCTTTTCTCATACAAGGCTGATATATCACTTAATAGAATTTAATTACAAATTAATGAGGTTGATTCCAAATTGTATAATAAGGAGCAGCGTGTTATAAGGAGGTTCATTCTAAAATGTGGAAATGAAACCTTACTTTTTAGTTTTGATTCACTTCACTTAAATGGAATTCCACTGTAGTTTTAGCATTTGACAACATTTTGTTGGTCCCTGGACTTCCTGCCCTATTTGGAAAATTAGTAATAGACGCTTAACATGCATCTTACTCGGTAATATCATTATCTTCAATTATATTTGTAAAACCAGAACCATGGTTTATTTATCAGCTGTGGTACTAAACAAGTCTGCTACTGATCATACCCAGGTGCTTGGAATTAATGGCCTTGGTCACAACTGCTGAAGTATGTGATGCAAACCCACAGCTGATTTTGAGTGGGGAGCTTCGTGCCCTCCAGCCAATTTTTCAGATATATGGTCGCCGGCAAGTCTTCTCTGGGCCTATAGTTACCCTGAAGGTATTTGAAGACAATGTTTTGGTACGTGAGTTCCTTGAAGAGAAAGGTAATGGAAGAGTACTTGTTGTTGATGGGGGTGGGAGTTTACGGTGTGCAATATTGGGTGGGAACCCTGTAGTACAAGCTCAGAACAACGGATGGGCAGGTATAGTTGTGAATGGATGTATAAGGGATGTTGATGAGATTAATGGTTGTGATATTGGGGTGAGAGCTCTAGCCTCCCATCCAATGAAAGCCAACAAGAAAGGCATGGGAGAAAAGCATGTTCCCATCAACATTGCTGGGACGAGGATCTGTGATGGGGAATGGCTTTATGCAGACACTGATGGAATACTCATTTCTCGAACTGAGCTGTCGGTCTGATTCCAGTTCATTAATGCATTCTCTACATATATGCAGGGACTATATTTCTGGGGAGCATGTTTCCTTTAGGGCTTTCTGTGCTTGTTATGTTCTTGACCAGTTTCCGCAACATTGTAATGTTATTGAACCCTCACTAGGTTCAAGAGTCTCGCACATTTCTTGCCAATTTTTATCTCTGATTTCAAATGTTGTTATGAGAACTTGTCTTTTTTTTTTTTTAATTTTATTATTCCTTAATGGAAATAGTTGATTCTTATTTTGGGAGAGATCTTCCCTGCAACTATGTGTCCAAATTATATTTCAGATCAGTTGATGGACTCTTACCGTTGGGAATTGTCAATGTGCCATCTACCTGATACAAGCTTATAAGGCTGATGGTAAATGACGAATTTGTGAAGAGGGTTCGCAGGATATTCCGTGCTAAATTGTCTGTACATTCCTGAGGGTTGGTTGGTTGCGGTCATTTGAATATTGCATGCATTCATTCCCGAGAGTTTGTTGCGATCATTCCAAGTTGGTTCCAATTTTCAGTTTTATTATTTTTACTAATTTTACTAATTTTTCATTTCTCTCTTACATTCTCTTTCCAAAAAATTAAATTTCACTGTAAATTTCACATCTTTATTTAAAAGGTGTGATATTTTTACATCCACCTTTGAATGTGAGAATAGATTTATTCTTGAATCATCACTTATTGGTTACTATGCCTAACTTACTGAAAGTAAGCTAGTTGTGGGCATAGGTTCTTCCTCATAAAATTGTGATATTTCATCGATTATATATATATGGTTTTTTATATGAAGGTGAAGATCAGGAGAAGATATCTAATTTTTTTTTCCTCGGGGAACACTAAACAATTACCTAAGGATAAGATAGGGGATTGCTTGGACAACAATTCACTGTTATTATCACTGGTTAATAACAACTCCTAGCTAACCAGCTTGTTCAGCTAAATACACGCAAATTATGAAAATCACACTTGTAAGAATAAGTAGGCCCATATCTTGTGATGCAAAAAGAACTAGTGAGGATAAATATATCACAACTGATTTGGTCTCACCCAACATCAGAGCTTTTTAACACATATATTGTACAACTAACTGAGCTATATGTCCTTTGATACCAATCCCAAGTGAGGTAATTCTGCGTCGGTGCTTAGAAGTGTAGAAAAAAGATGAAAATTGGTGCTTGTCGTTGTCTGGAGGAAGCTGGTGAGAATGTCTTTTAGGCCTTGCATGGGATTTTGTAGTAGAGTTAAGGTGGTGTGTTGGCAGCTGTATTTACTCCTACAAGTTGCAATATATTCTCACACACGCAGCTCTTCCTCGTGTTTGCCTTTGCCAAGGAGAATGAAAAGAAATTAAAACTTCAAAAAGGTGATAAATGATGAATGAAGCTAATGCATGCAGAAGAACAGAGAGATAAAACTGATCTTGTTATCTTTTTCCATGGCAGTAAATGCGGACACTTGCATTTCGTTGATCAAGCATTGCAGCACTCTGCTGTCCCTGAAATCTGTACACGCCTCCATGATTAAGTCCCACCTTCACCTCAACCTCTTCTTCTCCACCAACCTTATCCAACACTATGCTTCTCTGGGTTCCATCCCCTATGCTTCCAACTTGTTCTCTGCCGCCTCTCACTCTTCTTTCTCTGCTGATGTCTTTCTCTGGAACGTTATGATTCGTGGCTTTGTCGACAATGCCCTCTTTCACCCTTCTTTCACTCTCTATATTCGAATGCGACGACAAGGCATCCCACCCAACAACTTCACCTTCCCATTCCTTCTTAAGGCTTGTGCCTATCTACGACACTATGATTTTGGCCCTGTGCTTCACCGGGATGTCCTTCGCTTTGGCTGTGATTCTGACGTCACTGTGGTCAATTCCCTGTTGACAATGTATGCTAAATGCGGCCGCTATCATCTTGCGCGCCAGGTGTTTGCTAACATGCATCAGAGAAATGTAGTTTCTTGGAGTTCGATGATTGGTTCATGCGCACAAAATGGGTGCTTTGACGAAGGGCTCTTGTTGTTCTCACAGATGTTGGCTCACGAAATTGGACCAAGCAGGCCCGCCTTCTTAAACGCTATGGCATGTGTACAGAGAGAAAATGAAGCTGAGAGTCTCTATAGACTTGTGATGGACAATGGACTTGACTTAGATATATCTGTACAAAATGCGGCAATGAGAATGTATGCACGGAGTGGGAGAATTGATGTTGCTCAAAGGTTTTTTGATGGAATTACTGACAAGGATTTGGTGTCCTGGGCATCCATCATTGAATGTTATGCTCATGCTAATATGCCCTTCAAGGCCCTGGAGCTCTTTCAACAGATGATAGTTAAAAGAATTCCTCCTGACTTAGTGACTCTTCTGGGCGTAGTTGGAGCTTGTTCAAATTTGGCATCTTTCCAACTAGCACGTAGTGTTCATGGTTTTGTCACACGTAACTATCCCCAGAGTCAAGTTTCTCTAGAAACTGCTCTAGTTGATCTCTACGTGAAATGCGGAAGTCTGGCCTATGCCAGGCAAGTTTTTGATAAGATGCAGGAAAAAAATGTAATCTCATGGAGCACCATGATTTCAGGATATGGGATACATGGCCATCCTAGAGAAGCTCTACTCCTATTTGATCAGATGAAAGCATTGCAAAAGCCTGACCACATTACATTTGTATCAGTTCTGTCAGCTTGCAGCCACGGTGGATTGATCGATGAAGGGTGGAAGTGCTTCAACTCCATGAGTAGAGATTTTGGGATTACGCCAGTGTCTGAACATTATGCATGCATGGTTGATCTCTTGGGCCGTGCTGGGCAGCTCCACGAAGCTCAAGACTTGATTGAGAAAATGCCAATAAAGCCAGATGCGGCTGTCTGGGGAGCACTGCTTGGTGCATGTAGGATTCACTCAAATGTAGAAATGGCCGAACTTGCAGCCAAATATTTATTTCACTTGGATTGCAGTAATCCTGGTCGATATGTTATCTTGTCCAATATATATAACGCTGCTGGTAAAAGAGTAGAAGCGGATAAGATTAGAGCTAAAATGAAGCAGAGAGGGGTGAGAAAAGTTACAGGGCGCACGGTTATAGAGATTAAGAACACGATACATACATTTGTGGCTGGGGATAGATCGCATCCAGAAGCTGATTTAATATATGCAGAGCTGAAGAAAATGATAGGTAGAATTCGTGAGGAAGGGTATACACCAGATTTGAACCTTGCGTTACACGATGTGGAGGAAGAGACAAAGGAGAAGATATTATATGTGCACAGCGAGAAGTTGGCCATCGTTTATGGGCTCATAAGGTTAGGGCCGGAGAGCATAATTAGAATCAATAAGAATCTTAGAGTTTGTGGGGATTGTCATGTGGCTACCAAGTATATTTCAAAGGTTACAGGAAGGGAAATCATTGTGAGGGATTCTCACAGATTCCATCATATTAAGGATGGATTTTGCTCGTGTGGGGACTATTGGTGACCATTTTTAATTTTCGTCTGGTTTTTGTCAACCAGTTTTGCTTTAAAATGTCATGTTAACTCTAGTTAAATCAAACAAGGCTGTGTTAGTATAATTAAAAGGCAAGTGGCTCATCATTTTTTCTTCTTGTAAAGTCCCAGGCAAACGAATTTATTAACACATGTAATTTGTGTAGATTGAATTGATCATAAAATGACATGAAAACATATATATTAATTATAATTTTTTAAGGACAGTTAAATGAAACGTTTGTGTTTGACTTGTTAAAAAAAGTGACAATAAGCTTCATGCACATGTTTACCACATTATCATCATCTTGTGCACAAGACATGTGTTTATGTGTTGTCACACGACCCATCACTCGTTTTTCATGAAATTGATGTTTATTTCATAATAACGGGTCCATAATTTTAGTAGGAAAGTGATTAATTCTGTTCAAAGTTTGATAATACAATTTGACTTTGCATTCCATATATACATTTTCAAATGAATATTTTCCATATTTACTAATTATTCTTATTTGCTAACATGTTATATTTTATTGAGCAAGTCAAATGAGAATAGAGGCTACCATATATATAAATTTTGATAAGGCACTGAGTTTGAATTCTTGCAAGTCCGGTTGAGATAAGAGGAGTAAGGAGTAATTAAATTGGTTGAGATCTAAGAAATAAGATCCGAAGTTGGCTCATGATAGATTTGATGACATGCAAAAAAAAATAAAAGTTAAAAAAATAGTTGTGGGTTGAGACTTCTCACATGTCATTTCTTCCGAGTTTTATTAACGCTTCTCTCTCTTTGCATGCAAATCTTAACGTCCCTACCACTAGGGTTGGATGTTTATTTTCATATACATTCAATAAAATCAATATTCTTCCAAATAATTATGTTAAATTTGGAAAAGGAATAGCTCTGCATCTATTTCCATTTATAACCCGGAAAAAAATTCAAAATAAATAAAAGCAACCCTGTCGTGGCTCCATTTTAAAGAACAGAACAGAGGCAGGCACTGTACTCTCTCTCTCTCTCTCTCTCTCTCTCTCTCTCTCTCTCTCTCCCCTTCTGTGTGTCTTTGTCTCAAATTTCCTGACTCTGAAACATTCTCTTCTCAGAGAGAGGGCATTATATTCAAAGCCAAGGTAAAAAGCACAAGTTTCAAATCCTCGCCATCCTTGGTTTCAGCTCCACTCTTATGGAGCTGAAACTGCCATCTTCATCTTCAGCCCTAGCTTCTCCTATTTTGCCAAATTCGATCCTTATTTCTTTTCTTTCAAAACTCTAAATCATGAAATGACAACTCCCCAGTGATTATGCCTCAAATTCAATTACCATCCATGGAAGGAGACCGCAATCTTAATCAATTCTTAAGTTCGTCTAATGAGCTTGCAGGTTTTCCGGGTTTTTCTGCATCCGAACCCAAACGGAGTATCGCCGAGAGAAGGGCTGCTAAATGCGGTTTCAATTCAGATGCAGCCAGAATCAGTACGGCCCGTTTTCGAGCCACAAGCCCGTTGGCTTCACCCGCTGCTCGCTCACCTTGTCTCACTATACCCCCCGGTATTAGCCCAACCGCACTGCTTGATTCCCCCATTATGCTTTTTAATTCTCAGGTGACTCTTGTCTCTGCTTTATTTTCACTTACTGTTCATATTCTTATTTCTGCATTTTTTATATGTTTAGTCTTTAGACCCATGCTTGTGTGCTTTCTGTTTCCTCGTCAATTTTCCTTTCTCTTTAAACAGAGATGAATGTTATGTCAACTTATACACTCTGATCAAGTTATTTTGCAACAAAATTGTCCGGTTCTTAACTAGGCCTTGGTTGCTATGCATTAAAAAAGAGGTCGGGCACCTTGTCCTGCTCGAGATGTGCTTCCAATTATCTCTGTGTATCCTACATGTTCGATAATGTTTGAGTAGGCATAGATTGTTGAATTTTACAAAATAAATCTCCATTAAGCGACAGGACAGGAAAAAAAACAGTCTCCATGCTGCTCACTAAATTAACTCGCCAAGGCCAAACTTGTTCTTCTGAAAATCAGAAGAATAAGGACGTTGTGTGTCATCAATAAGTATGAATACGTCACAATGCGACAAGATGTGTGTGGTGCAAGCCATGTAACGCTCTGTTCTAATGTGCCATTTCTTCAACGTTGTGCTATGCGTGAAAAGTAAATGTAACTTTTTTTCCGAGAGGTTCCATCAATCATGGATCTCAGTTTTTGTATACTTCCCTATTTTACCCATTTTAATTTGTTGTAGGGAAGCCCTTTATATTCCTTTCTAATAGATTTATTTAAATATTTTGTCTTTTACCAGGCAATGCCATCTCCAACCACAGGAACTTTTCTGTTGCCTCCTCTCAGTCAGGAAGGATCAATACTAACTTCAGTCCCACATGAAGAAGGGGATGGGGGCAGTGGCAGTGATGTTAATTCCTCTTTCAAGTTCAAGCCCCATGGTGATCATAATCGATTACGTGCCTACTCTGGTTCTGAAAATCAGGTATACATGATAATGCTTTGCAAAGTGACTAGATTTCTGATGTTTTAAATTTGATTCTTATAATGTGCATACATAGAAGTCATCCGTAAGAATAATCTAGATAGCAACCCCCCCCCCTCCCCCACAGCCGCGAGGGAAAACATCAGCCAGGTTAATTTTCCTTTGGTAAGGGCTTTGTTTTATATGACTAACCTGCTGATATGCTTTGAGTCATCCTTTCTCTCCCTTCAGTGTATCATTAATAGGGTCTTATAATTCCAGTTATCCTGTTGATGTTAACTAGGGTCAGCTTGGCATTTATTTTTATTTCACGAGTCAGTCCCTTTAGGATATGATTAGATGTGGTTAACACAAAGGAAATGAAATGGTGATATTTTCTGCAGAAGGTCTATTAAATATGCAATATCACATACATCTTAAAAATTTAAGCCAGATAGGGATTTAACACAGATGTCCAATTGGGTATCTATCAAACTTCTAAAAATAACTGCCCCTGGCCATATTTTTCTCAGACATTATCCAGTGACCTGAAAGATTTCTGACTAAGTAATAATTTAATGAGATTATATGAATCTTGTATGTTTAAATTGATTAGGTTTCTAATTGTTGCAACATGGCAAAGGGAGGAAATACAGATGGCCTACCTCTTGTGCCAGTTCATCTACCATCAGATTTTGCATTTTCAACAGAGTTTCCAAAAGAGCATACTACTACAAATTGTGAGATTCAGTCATACAATGAGGTGAAAATGGTCAATGATGCCAATGTTAATGCTAATGATATTGAATTGCAAATGCGCCGTCCTGAGGAAGCAAGTGATGAAAGCTTTCTACCTAAAAAGCCTGTTCATGGTGAGGATAGTGGACGGAATAATCTTTTAGAAGGAGAGCAGAGAGAGTCATCCCACTCAATGGGAATGGCAAGGACCTCAGAGGATGGATACAATTGGAGGAAGTACGGGCAAAAACAGGTAAAAGGTAGTGAATATCCTCGGAGCTACTATAAATGTACTCATCCTAATTGTCAGGTAAAGAAGAAGGTGGAACGTTCCTATGATGGCCAAATAACAGAAATCATCTATAAGGGCGCCCATAACCATGCAAAACCTCATCCTAGTCGTCGAACATCACTTGGATCTGCACTTTCTACTGATGAGATGTCCGAGACAGGTGAAGGCAATGGAACCTTCATTAAAGTTGAAGGTGGGTCTGTTTGGAGAAATATTCAATCAGGTATAAAGGATGTGAAACAAAGTCTGGATTGGAAGGCTGATGGTCAGGAAAGGACATCCTCGACTTCTGTTGCAACTGAGCTCTCAGATCCTATGTCAATAAAAAAAGGTAGATCTGTCTGTACGTTTGAACCAGAGGACACTCCAGAGCTTTCTTCAACACTTGCTAGTCATGATGATGATGAAGATGGAGCCACTCAAGGAAGCATATCGCTGGATGATGATGTTGATGGTGATGAACCTGACTCGAAAAGAAGGTCTTATTCTGTCCGTGTTTTTACCTGGCAACATTAGTGGATATAGACAACTTATATTTATGTGTCTGCATTGATTTTCCATTGCAGGAAGAAAGAGGGCTGCTTGATTGAATCCAATCTGGCTTCAAGGGCTGTCCGTGAGCCAAGAGTAGTGGTCCAAATCGAGAGTGAAGTGGATATACTAGATGATGGCTATCGCTGGCGAAAGTATGGACAAAAGGTTGTCAAAGGAAATCCAAACCCCAGGTGATGCCCTTTCCTCTCTTTTGAGTTTACAGCGTAGAGTAGGCTTGCATTTGTGCAGAGCTACATGCTTTTGTGCTGGTCTTGTTTATATATGTGCAACATGTGACATATGCCTGTCAAAGTCATGGGCAGTATGTGACACATCACGTGCCTGGGACATGAACTTGTGATAATGGCCTCTCATGAGCACTTAAATTAATGCCTGGGATTAAGGGACTAAAAGAATAATATATTATGTGCTTAATAAAGGATAACGATTTGCTGTGTAGGTTTTTTTTCCTCGTTTACGCCCTTTTATGGTAGGTTGAAAATTTTCATTCTTAAGTGGCAGGGAGTTATGTTATGTTTAATTTTGTAAGTAGATGTTTGCATATGTTTATTCTTCTGTTGTACTCCTTGTTTTTTCAAACCATTCTGAGCTCTATGTAGAATAACAGTTTAGTCTAAGGCCCCATGAGTTCATTATCTACATTGTTCATTGAGGTTTTCACATTAGGTACCAATCTTGTATCAAGCTGTATGATATAAATAAATAGCACATTTTTTACTTGGGAACTATTCTGATATGCATATCATGTTGCTTATGCATCTTCTCTAGGAGTTACTACAAGTGCACAAGTGCTGGATGTTCTGTAAGGAAGCATGTGGAACGGGCGTCACATGATCTAAAATATGTGATTACAACTTATGAGGGAAAGCATAATCATGAAGTCCCCACTGCTAGAAACAACAATCAAATGAGCTCAAATGGTGGTGTGCTTCCCGCTGCTGCTAATGCACAAGTGGCTTCATTACCTGGGAATGCCAGTTTCTTAAAGCCTGATACTCAAGTCCAAAGTCTTGCTCCTCATTTTGATAGAAAACCTGAATTTAGCAATGAGTTTCTGAGGCCTAATTTCGTGGCAAGCTTCACTAATGATATGAAATTTGGGCCTTCCCCTCTGTGCCAAATGAAATTTTCTCCCTTAAATAACACCATACCTTATAGCTCCTATGGACTGAATCTTGACCGTGGCACTAACCCTCAAGCTGGTTCTATTGCCTCAGTATTCCCCGACTTCCCAATGCCATTGCCATTAAATCTTCCCTCATCTGGTAATTTTTCTCTGGCTGGACTCAATTTCAATGGTGTAAAACCAGTGGGTCCAGTCCAGACTTTTGTTTCAGGGCAGCAGCTGAAGGAGATTGATACAGGATTTCTGAGACCCAAACAGGAACAGAAGGATGATAACATATATGATACATGCGTACCCATTGTTGATCACGCAAATGCTTCTCCGTCGGTGTATCACCGTGTCATGCAGAATTTTCCTTAATATCTCATTTTGCAGTAGTCATTAACAGGGATGAACCTTGTTGGCTTTTATTTAGCATTTAAAGGTCTTTTGTCCTGTCATTGTCGTTACATTCTCTTAATATTGAAGCAAACTATGATAACTTCATACAAATTGTATACCAATATTTGTAACTAGTTCTTCATAGTTAATTTCATTGTCCAGAAAATTAAATCTTCTTGATCCTATGTGTTTGGTTGACGTTATTCATTTTGTTGATTAGTGCCAACACATGATTAAGAATTTCCAGCATCTCAGAAGTGAATCGCTTATCATAAATGTATATGCTTTTTTGCATTGTACACCGTCCTATATCCGGAGAAGGAAATCACAAACAATCACACCAACAAATGTGTTAGGTATATGAGATATCGACTACAACTGCATTTCTATCCATCGCTCCTTACATATGTCATGGGCTGGGAAGAGGAACCACCTTGGAAAATAAACGATAAAAAAATTATGAACTCTGAAATCAAGGACCATTTATACCAAGTAATTAACCCGACATCCAAAAGAACAAGAGCAATTAAGATATCTATATTTGTTTAGGAAGGCAGGATGCGATCTCTGGCCCCTCAACAAATGTACAGCATAGGCCCTTTACCTGGAGAGATCATCACAATATGATGAAAAGCTATAAGCAGAAACAAAATAGAACACCAATGCAAATTATAAGAGAAATAAGATGCCACACATGACCTCTTCGATAGCCTAACACACACTAGGTAAGAAATACCTTGCATTTGAATAGCCATGCTTCTTTTCATGACTCTTTAACCAGGATTTTGAATTTCATACATCTTCTATTGTGCTCTTTCTTAGAATCATTTCCTTACAATTTCTTACAGCTTCTATATCAAATACTTAGCATTTTGGAATAAAAAAGAAAGCCATATCCCGCCATTCTCATCTTAAACAGAATCCGATTAAGGAATCTATCAAAACCTAGTTTGTTAAAAGTTTATCATTTATGAAATCAAACAGAAGGAAAGGTAGCTTAACAGCATATTATTACTTAGTTGTCAATGGGAAGATCATCGTGGAAACATTATACATTCGAGATACAAAGCACAACTGAATTCGACCAACTGCCCTCCATTTGTACGAAAAGTGTTGCGGTTTCACTTTTTAAAGCTACCACGAACACCAGGTCGAGGCTTGGATGGGTCGGCGACACGAGTTGCGTGAAGATTGACGAGCTTGGACTCCTCAAAGGGAATCTTGGGATGACGAGCATCGTGATGAATCTGCATGGATTTCACGTCAGGGGCCGTGGTCTTGCAGTACGAACACTCGAACTTGGCGTGACCACCCTTTTCCTGACCATTCCGATCAGCAATACCCGTTTTTCCTCCGCCCCTATTGGTCGTTGCTGCATCGATCTTCGCTGCAATCTCCTTAGCTGTGTGCTTCTTCGGCTTCGCCTTCCCCGTCATGTTTGTGGAGATGAAGGTCCGCTGCAAATTCGAATTTGATGGGGAAAACCCTAAGGACACAAAAACCCTCGACAGAAAGACAGTACCAGGATTGGATTGGAAGCCATTGGATGCGAATTAAAATGTTAAATAGACGTATTCCAAACTTAGGAGTAACTGGGCTCACGTGAACTTGGGTCAATGCTAGTTTATGAGTCCAATAGGATTCGGACATGTCATTTATTTTTTTATGGGCTGTGCTTTTCAAGCAGCAGAACATTAGATGATGGTATTTTGAGACCGGCCTTGCAGCCTCAAATATCTAAGATGATTGCATCTTACTTTTGTATCACCTTATGATTTCAATTATGATTATTCTTTTAAAAAAATTGCATTTCAAACTTGTCAAAAATCCATAATCCCCTTGTTATAGCCATATCTATTAATTGCCTAAAAATTAAATAAATTTAATAAGTTAAATTACAATTTACCCACACACCCACATGCGATTTTTTCGATTTCATTTAATTCATTTAATTCTCTATTTATATAAAGAATTTATAATCAAACGAAACTAATCAGATTAGTATTACAATCAATCAAAATCAATTAGTATTATTAGTCTAGGAAATCAATTAAGAATCAGCCTGTTATTTTCTAATGACTTTGATTCCTTTATTATTATATTTGAATACTAAAAATAATGGCTTTATTTGAGTTTTTAAAACTATTATCATTTTTCACAACTATTAATTATCATTCTAGTTCTTTAAGTTTTTATTTTTTTAATTTTTTATTAATTCAATGCCATTAAAGTTGGCTATGGAATTTAAGTACAATACAGATGCTTGAATTCATTTCAATCAAGAGGGAGAAACTGTTGTAGGTATTTTTGGAAACATACAAATAGGTTAGTAAGAGCTCAATAAACAAGCCCAGTTGATAAGAGCCTAGCTTAACCTGGAAGAAATCCAACTCTTAGCTCTCAATTCTTAACTCTCAAGACGAGGTCTAGCTCTCAATTCTCAAGTCATGAGATCTAGTTCTCAAGTCATAAGATCTAGCTCTCAACTCTTAGGTTATGATATCTAACTCTCAACTCTCAACATGAGGTTTAGCCTTTAGCAAACTCAAACAGGGGTACGAGATATCACAGTCTAGTTAGTAACTAGAGGCACATACTTCCAACTGACGGATCAACCCCCCAAAATCAACAGTGAGTTGCCTAGCATTTATTGTCTGATGCGACGGAAAAGATAAATTTATAATTTATCAAATTACATTTGTAACCTCCTGCCTCTATAAAAAGGGGAAAAAACCATTGTAAGAGAAATAAGAGAAAAAACATATGCAAAAACTTTGCCACAATGTAGTGAGAAATACATGTACTGTTACTATACAAAAACAGACAGAAAAAAAATCATACAACAGTAAATACAACTATCATGAACGTAGGGGTCTAAACCACGTTAAAAAGCTTTTGGTGTCTATTATTCTTCCTTTCTTTCAATCTCTTCCTTCCATATTTACACTCATAATCTACAGTTTGGGGATTCACTGAACTTCCACAAGTTGATCAGATTTTACCGTCAATATTTTGGCACTAGAGGAAGGGTTCAAACTACTTTTCTACATATTCACATACCAACCGCATGGAAAAAGGAAGAACAACGAAGATTTCAGCTTCAGACATGTTAATATGGCGGCTAGAAATGTTCTAACAAAGATTCAAATGCACAAGAAATAGAACAAGATTTGTCACAATGACAGTGGTCCGATGATGAAAGCTCAGACCATCTACAAGCTTCACTCACTACAAAGGAAGAAGTCTGCACCAACCACTCACATCAAAGGCACACGAGGTGTTGTTGCCAAAGAAGAAGGCTAAAAACAATAGCTACAGTTCATCAATGCACCATTAGCTGAAGCATCCAGGGTAGCCCACGTATCACGCCCCCATTTCGCACCCACCATCAACATCAATGACAGTGCTTTGAAATTTACCCATGTCCTCTAAAATCTCTCTCATGCTGAGCAATACGAGCAAGCGATCAAGTATAAGAAAGGATGTTCATCATGGTTACAGGAGCTCTGGCTATATTTCTTGGGGCTAAGGCAGGTCGTTCTCCAAGAGATAAACACGTTGTCAAAGATGATGAGCTTTGATGGGGAAAAGGCTCCCCAAACATTGAGATGGATGAGCACACGTTTTTGGATGTGTGAGCGTGGTGTTGGCACACAGTAGCCATGTAGTAACTCGATTCAATGACAAGCACATGTAGCCACGTACTGACTAGGTTCAAAAATGAGCTCACATAGTTGTGCAGTAACTCGGTTCAGTGTAGCCACACAGTGATTGGGTTTGAAAACGAGCTCACACAGCCATGCAATAACTCGATTCAATGATGAGCTCGCATAACCATGCAGGGATTGGGTTCAAAGATGAGCTCACATAGCCATGCAATAACTCGATTCAATGACGAGCTTGCATAGCCATGCAGTAATTAGGTTCGATGACGAGCTCACACATCCATGCAGTGACTGGGTTCGATGACAAGCTTACACTATTCGCTACTAAAAATGATGCAGGTTATCAACAATAGCAATAGCATCATTCTGAGTCTAGTTCTGGACATGACTGTGGTGTTGAGCTCGCACACAGTGGCCATGCAATAACACCGAGTTGAAGTGCACTCAAGACAGCTATGAGCTAAATTGTATTCAAGATAGTTGCAAGCTAGAGTGTATATAAGACATCATCATTCTAAGCCAGAAGATCACTGACCTCGCAAGTGATTTCACACGACCATGTAGTGAGACGATTTGACAACAAGCTCGCGCAATGACTATGCAATAGGACGATTCGATGACGAGCTCACACAGTCATGCAGTGTTTGGATTCGATGACGAGCTCACACTACCATGTAATGAGACTCAGTTCGATGACAAACTGGCACCGCCAAAATAATACAGGTTATTAGCAACAGTAGTAGCATCATTCTAAGCTAGGAGATCTCTGGCCGTGCAAGTGACTTTGCACTTAAGATGCTCCAAAGCCTCCAGCAACTATAGGACTACTGCTGGGACAGTTCATCAAGGTCTCAAGCCCATAGGAGCTCCTTCTTGGCATCAATCTAGTTCTGGACATGTGAGCATGGTGTTGAGCTCACATATAATGGCCATACAGTAAGCTTCGATGGTGCACATGTTAGTCTGGATAGGTGCCCTAGGCCAATTTGATTGGACCTTATCACATCTATGACTATACATTCTGTGGATTTGGATATAAAGGTTGTATATTCATCTTATGTTGCATT
>JANHAO010013936.1:0-15590 GCA_026873985.1 Saraca asoca | reverse complement strand
AAAATTTACCAAAATTCATAAATATAAGAATTTATAAAAAAATTTCAAATTTATGTAAATTTATAAATGTGAGAATTTGTAAAAAGTTTTCCAAAAATTACCCCAAAAAAAATTTCGAAATTTTTTTTAAGGCTTCAGAAAGGTAATAAGCTTAGAAGATAAAAAAAAAATGAAGCCCAGAAAACAAAAAATGGGGCCCAGAAAACAAAAAAAGATTATCTATGCATATTGCACCAAGCGTGCAAGACTAACACGCCAACCACTACACCACAACAGCCCATAGAGTTAATGAAACGCTACATTCTATTTATGGCCTTTAAACAATGTTGTTTAGTCGTCTTCAACTTGACCCAAAACGGACCCGAAACTTAACTTGGCATCATTTTCGGCAATTTCGACGTCCAAAAACTAATTTTTTTACCCAGAATTGTTAGAAATCAATTATCCTAATGATTTCTCAACCTAAAATGCAATAAAAATGAAATTTTCTTAAAGTTCCAGAATTTGAAAAAATAACAAGATATTTTTCGAAAAAAATTTCGATAACTTTCAAAGTAAGACAGAGGCTTTAATTCTTGCTCTGATAGCAAATGATAAATAAAGATCCTATATATGCTTCTAAACATACATGAAGCACAAGAATTAATCTTAAAACGGAAGCGTAGACATACATACCTTCGGCCATTGCTTATTGTGTTTAGGTTGGTTTTGCTTTGATATTCAGAGGATTTCTCACACTTTCTCTTTCTGTATTAGATGGTGTATATTAGGCTGTCAGAATGAGTAGTGAGAGGACCTGGAATTTCATATTTATATGTTGTGTTTTCTTCCATCAAGAAAATGCCAAACGGTTACCAACCGTTGCAAAAATGGTTACTGTCTAAAACGGTTGCACCAAAAAATGTTACAAATGAATGCTTCAATTTACAATAAAAAGAATTATAAAGATGAGATTAAATATTTGTTTATAATAAATTCTTGTAAAATGAAAGTTAATTTCTGAATTCCTACTTAATTTGCTCAAGAAACCACTAAATTTTGAAAAAAAAATAATTTCTTATAATTTGCCAAAAGAACAAACTTTCAAAACTTAAGAAGATAAAGTTAAAAAAATTGCACGCTTGACTTCTTTCCATAAGTAAAAATATTTGAAAAATAATGAAATTTTTATAGTTTATTAGAAAAAATTCCGAGAAGTAAAAGGATAAAGCCAAAAAAAATTGGCACATCAGCTTTTTTTTTAATAAACAGTAAAATTTGAAAAATGATTAATTTTTTTATAGTTTATTAAAAAAATTCAACAATTTAAAATGATAAAGTTAAAAAATTGACATGTGGATTTTTATTTTATAGACAACAAATTTTGAAAAATTGATTAATTTTTGCAATTTATTAAAAGCTTTCAAAAATTTAGAAGAATAAAGTTATGTACTATGCACCTTTTTTATAGAAAATAAATTTTGAAAAACTAATACCTTTTATAGTCTCTTAAAAAACTTAAAAAAATAAAAAATTAGAAAATCTAAAAAAGTGGATTGTGCATGCAAAGTGATAAATCAAAGAAATAAATTATTGATTATTTGAAATTATGTTTTTAAAGGTAGTTAAGCATGAGACACATGTCGTAATTTTATACACCATTATTATAAATGGAACTACAGCCACAATGCATGAAATAAAAATCCCATTTCTTATTTACTAACTTTTGGATCGAATAAATTGTTTAAAACTGGCCAAAGTCATTCGAAATTGAGTGTCTTTTTTTTAAAAAAAAATAACCTAAATTGGTATAGGTAAAACAACTTGATTGCAACACCTTCTTCGGGATAATTTGGCTGGATTCAAACATAGATTCGAAAGGGTAATTAATTGACTACAAGCACAATCCCCACCAGTGGATAAGCCAATCAACTAATTTTTAAAAAACGGTTGACCAACCATTATTAGGACAAACAAAACTCAATGCACAAAATTCAAGATTTCAAAATTCTAGCATGGGACATATGTCATAATTTTATACACCATTATTATAAATGAAACTACAAAGACAATGCATGAAATAAAAATCCTTTTTCTTATTTACTACCTCTTGGGTTGAGTAGATTATCTAAAACAGTCCAAAATCATCCGAAATCGAGTGCCTTTTTTTTTTTTCCTAAAGGCTAAATTGGTACATGTGAAACAACTTAATTACAACACATCCTTAGGGATAACTTGACTGGATTCAAACACGGGTTCGAAAAGATGACCAGTTGACTACGGGTATGATCCCCAAGGGTGGATAAACTAATCGACTAGTTTTTAAAGAACAATTAATCGATCATTGTTAGGACAAACATAATCTAGTGCACAAAAATCAAGGTTTCAAAATTCTAATACTATCAGGTTGTTGACTAAAATAAAAGCCTTGTCAGGAAGAAGTCTTAGCGCACTCTTAATCTGGAAACTTGAATTCAAGGTAAAACAATCAAATCAAATGTGTATTCCATTGTCTTTTATCTTATATTAATCTTTTATTAAGAATTTAATTGCTTAATTCCTTTAGATCAGGATATTGCAACAATGCATCTAGGCCTATACTAAAGGCCAAAGTTCATATTAGAGATAGACTTGTACATTGTACACCATATAAATTCTATTTGATCAAGTGATTGTGAATTCTATCATCTGACTTTCTTTTTCATATAAAGTATATTATTTTGAAATTGCCCACATATCTTTTTATGTGTTACAATTGAAAATTAGACAAAAGAATTTAATTTGTTAAAATTAAACCTAAATCAATTTAGTAAATAATGATGAATTACTATTGAATTTGCAGAGGTCAAGATTCACGAGGTAGATTAAGAATTAATATGAAAAGTTAATATATGAGAATTTAGGTACAGATCAAATTTACATGTGAGATATAGATTCAAGATTTAGAATTAGGAAATTGTTTTCCTATGTGATTATGTGTATGATTGTTTGAATGTATGTAAGTATGCTATGGGAAATTAGTATTGTCTTGAAATTACCCAAATATTTTTTATGTGTTTGAATTGAGAATTAGACAAAAGAACTTAATTCATTAAAATTAGGTCTATATCAATTTAGTCAATAATGATGAATCATTATTAAACCTACAGAGGTCAAGATTCACAAGTTAGATTAGAAATTAACTTAGAAAGGTAATGTATGAGAATTCAAATACAAACTAGATTTACATGTGGGATATAGATTTAAGATTGAAAATTAGGAAATTTTTTTCCTACGTGACTATACGAATGATTGTTTGAATATATGTATGTATGCTATGGGAAATTAGTATTGAATCCAAGTTGTGGATAACTTTAGAAATCTCAACTTTGCATAAGCACATGAGCATAGAGCATTCAAGTCATGTGAGTTTTCAGGATTTTTTATATATGAAACAATTTTATGTTTTCAAGTTTAATTTTCTTTAAAATTATTATTTCTCAAGATTTTTTAGTAGAAAATATAAATCGGAAATATTTTTACATAAATAATTGTATGTTATAAAATTCTCTTCAATTTAATTGAGTTTAATTAAATTATTTTATTTAAATTATTTACACAACTTATTATTCATTTAGAACAAACTCTATTTTTGATTTAACAAATTCATTGCCTCCTATGTTTTTTGACCATACATTTTGATTTTTAAGAAATGGGAGTTTCATTAAACGAAAAACCTATTTTCATGAGTATTCTCATTTCTTAAGCATATAGTATGCCTTTGAATAGGTTTTTCATTTAATGAAACTCTCATCTCTTGAAAATCAAAATGTGTGTTCCCAAAACATAGGATTAACCACTTAATTAAATTATGTAATTTTTTATACTTTTTAAATAAGAATCACAATATCATTATATATTGATTTATCATGTTATCATATGATTTCTATGTTATATAATTAATATAAATTAAATTATATATATAGAATTTTAATTAAATACTTAAAATGAGTTGAGAAATTATGTGTAAAAAAAATAATATGATAAATTTACATATAATAATATTATAATTCTTACTTAAAAAGTTTATGAATAATCACGTAGTTTAATAAAGTGATAAATTAAGTGAATGATAGATGTTAATTCTAAATTTTATATAATTTATGAGTTTAATTTTCAAATTTTTAAAGTTAATGGGGAAAAATCTAACCACCCCAAATTGAAGAGTATATTTTGTTTTTTTTCCCTCTTTTTTAGCCTTTCTTTGTGAAAGAAACAATTCCATATACTTCTTTAAAGAAATAATTTCACACATTTTAATTGATTTTATTAGATAATTATGATATATTTGGATCGAGGAAAATGGAGAGACAGAAGAGAGAGGAAAAAAGCCATCTAGAAAAAACTAAAAATAGAAAGTTAACCCTCCATTTTTATTATTCAAGACTATATACATATATATATATATATATAGAGAGAGAGAGAGAGAGAGAGAGAGAGAGAGAGAGAGAGATTATTAAAATTATCTAAATATTCAACATATGGATGGAGGTAGTGGCATAATTGATATTCTTTTTTCTTTTCACTCCCCACTCCCTACATTTAAAATAAAGGATGACCAATAACAATCACTTAAAAAAGAATTAAATTATATAGTGTTCTTAATTTTAAGGAGATCAATAAAGATAGTTAAAAAAATATAAAAGAAGCATACACATAATTAAAATTATAAAATAACTAGGCTTTCATAGTACAAATGTAAGAAAAATTGTAAAGAAAAAAGAAAAATATTTTAACTTTTCTTGAAATTTAATGAAATTACGGGAATCTACTATCTAATTGTTATAATTTCTTATATTGAACTACCACAATTTAATTGCATATTAGATTAAATTAAGTAAGTGTCATAACAATTAAATATAATGAGCTAACTAATATGTGATTAGATTATTAGGCTTAATATGAAATCTAATTTAGTAGTGGACTTTAGTAGTGTGAACTTTGTAATTAAGTCAATCATAAGTCAGTTGACCAAATAGAGTTATAGCAAGACAAACTCTTACTTACATCATAGATAGAGTTATAGTCATTCTATTAAGATTTTAGAATAGTTCTCTCTTCATTTTTCTATTAGGATATGTAAAGAGTGCACTTGATATGGAAGATTCACTTTACAGATTCATATTAAAATATCATGTATGTATATTTATTAAATTAATTTATTATTTTATACAAATTTAGATCCCTTTCAACATGATGTATAGATATGGTTATTGACTTTTATTTTCTGCCAATTATATTACTAGTTTTAAAACATACTTAAACTTTTCTTAAAATAAAAAAATATTAAATTATTCAAATTTGAATTTTCATCAATGAAATAATAAAAAAGAGAATTATTGATTTAAATTAAATAATATAAGATTTTCTAAGTATTTTACGATAAAAAATATATTTTGATTAAGTTTAAAATAATATATATATTATATTTACACCAGAGTTTGACATTTTCATATATTATATTTTAACCATTTAAATTTAATCAAAACATATTTTTAATTATAATATACTTAAAATATCTCATATTGTTAGATTTAAATTGTATAATTATATTTTTTCATTATTTTTTAATGAAAAATTTAAATTTAGATTTGAATACTTGGGTTTTAAAACTATAAATGAGATTCATGTAATTTCATCAATGGTGTGGAAATGTTAAACTATTTTTCTGAAAATGGAAAGAGCACTGCTGAATATACCACATACAAATAGAGAACCTATATTAACACCTTTTTGTATGCACCTCAATTGCTTAATCAATGTGTGAGTGTAAATATCTTGTAAGCTGGTTCTTTCAAACACAAGAGACAAACACAAAAGCATAGGGACTACAATGATTCAATGCATATCATGAAATAGATAATGGAAAATGAAGATTATATATTTTGGTAGGCACATAAAAAGACAAAAAAGGGTCCTATTTCAGTGGTGCCTCTTGCATGACACAGTATTGTAATGTTGTTTTCATTGGTTTATATACAGATAAATGGTTGGTACGTAAGTGATTTGAACTGAACATTTTATTAGGATTTTGTGGCCCAGTTTCACTTTCAGGGAGCGAGATTTGGTTATGTATTCAAGCTATATATTAACATGTCAATTATCACTAAAAAATTTGTTAATTAGCGGCGATTTTTTTGGCAATTAGTGGAGTTCCAAAGCAATGCTAAATTAAATTGTGACATTTTCATCAATTGCTATTATTTAAGTCGCCACGATATAATCACAGATGATTGGTTTATCCAATCACCAATAAAATTGCCACTAATTTTTCATTATTTAACCGTGATTAATTTATCGTGATTTATTTAGAATAATATATCTCTTTTACTTAGTTAAGCATAGGCAGTTTGAATATACAGAGTGTAATCAAATTTTAATACGTTGGTCCTTTTACTTAGTCCTATGCTCCTAGTTCAAGTAATACTATAATTTGGATTTACAATTGTATTTAGCGACAATTATATATATATATATAATATTATATTATATTTATTGTAAAATTGACTTAAAAAACCCTTATGATTAATATTATTATTTCTATTGGTGTAACAATAATTACCTATTTCATTATTTGAAAGAGATACCAGAGTATTTATTATCCTCTTATATAAGATCTTTTTTCACACTCTCATTAGATGAATTATTATCTAATTAATATATTATTGATTTAATCGTCAAAGTGTTCTTCGAAATCTTGACTCTGATTACTCTTTCCTATTTTATAAATATTTTGAGCAAGAATTTCTACACTTATTTTAGAGGAAATATTATCATGAACCTTCTTTAATTTGGATTTAATTTTAATGTATTAATAGTATAAAAAAAATTTACATTATTATTTATCTCATGACGGTAACAAATTATTAAAATGCTTCTACTATATACTGCTGAAAATCCTAAACTATTCTTATTTTTTTAGCGATGTGTCATATTTTTCCTGTTGTCTTATGTTAACAGCTCTACTAGGTTATTGAGTTTTGATCCATTCAAATCATTTTCACACTATGTATATTTTAAATTGAGTTATTTTTATTTCCCCCCTTGAAATTTGAAATATTATTATTTTTCCTCTTGATGTTTAAGGAAATATCAAAATACCCCTTGCTTTTTGAGTTATTATCATTTTTCCCCTTAACCTTTGAAGATTTTATCATTTTTCCCTTGATGTTTGAGGAAACATCAAAATACCCCTTATTGTTAAAATAAAATAAGAAAAAGAGAAAATAAAAAAATAAAATAAAAAAGAAAAAAAATTTCCCAAAAAATTTAAAAAATAAAAAAGGAAGAAATAAAGTTTGTATAAAATAATTAGATAATATGTCACAATTAATTATACTATATATTAACTATAATTTCAATAAAAAATAACAAAAAATTTCTCAACTTTTTTAATTTTTGTAAATTTTTTGCTGAAATTTTTTAATTTTTTTCTTTTTTATTTCATTTTTTTAATATGACTATGTTTGCTACTGGAAGCAACAAGTAGAGGAAACGGCGAGTTGAAGGAGGAAGTAGTGAGCAGGACGCAGAGAAATAATCTGAAACGGCGAGTTGAAGGAGGAAGTAGTGAGCAGGACGTAGAGAAATAATCTAACCCATATATTAAAGAAAAAACTGATCTTATCTTGTACTCTTTATCAGAGTGAAACGCCATTTGAGCCTACCTTGTAAATGAAAACTAAAACTTGTCCAAGGGTGAGACGGCCCTGGAGCCTACCTCGCGACAACGAGAAACAAAAATAAAATCGAGGGTGAGACGGCCTTTAAACCTATCTTGTAACGAAAAACTAAAATTCGTCCGAAGGTGAGACGGCCCTAGAGTCTACCTCATGACAACGAGAAACAAAAACGAAATTGAGGGTGAGACGGCCTTTGAGCTTACCTCGTAATGAAAAATTAAAACCCGTTCGAAGGTGAGACATTTTTTCTTTAATATATGGGTTAGATTCTTCCTCTACGTCCTGCTCGCTACTTTCTCTTTCAACTCTCCGTTTCCTCTGTTTGTTGCTTCCAACAGCAGTCACAACGCTATTAAAAAAATGAAATTAAAAAATTAAAAAATTTTAGCAAAAAATTTACAAAAATTAAAAAAGTTGAGAAAAATTTTATTATTTTTTATTAAAATTATAGTTAATATATAATATAATTAATTGTGACATATTATCTAATTATTTTATATAAACTTTATTTCTTTCTTTTTTATTTTTTTAAATTTTTTTATTTTAAAAAAAAAGGTTTTAGTAATAGGGGATATTTTGATGTTTTCTCAAATATTAAGGGGGAAAATGATAAAATCTTCAAAAGTTAAGAGGAAAAATAATAATAGCTCAAAAAGTAAGGTGTATTTCTATATTTCTTTAAATATCAAGGGAGAAAATGATAATATTTTAAATTTTAAAGGAAAAAATAGAAATAACTCTTTCAAAATTATGTAAAGGCGGACACTTAGATTGAACTTTGAAGAATATATAATGGAGACAGAGAAGTGGTTTAGGACTTAGTTAGGATTAGGAGAATAATTTTTCTTTTAAAAATGTCTATACATAAATAATTCATTTTTATAGTATTTATATATTTTATAATTAATAAAACAATATATAATTTCATGATAATGAAAGAATTATATTTTTAAAATAATAAATATTATTTTTCATTATATTCTCTATAAAGAATAAATAAAACTTTTTTTAATAATTTTAACTTTTTATAATTACAAAAATAAATAAATAAAATTAATCTTAAAAATGATTTTTGGTCAAAACTGACGGAGGCATTTCGTGGTAGTAATTGCAATTTGCAATTCCTATTGGACGAAAAGGAAAGTTTTGTCGTCAGTGAATGTCGTTTTTAATAGGCATACCATGATGAGCACTTTGAAAGGAACTAGAGTATTTATTTATTTATTTTTGTAATAAGTGCTCACAAATTATAAACAAAGGCAAATAACTTCGACATGCATGGCATCCAAATGAACCAAAGTCACCTTTAGTGTTCTTTATGGAACCGAAAGCTACTTTAAAAAGGACAAGGTTGCGTAATTGTCAATAACATTTTATAAAACATAAAAAATATTTAGTCACGTATCCACTGATAAATAAGGTACGTACTTGTAACAAAAAAAGGTTAATAGGGAGTTTGGTACAGTATAATCTTTATCTAAAATATTCTGTTTTGTTTTTCGGTACACTGAAAAAACAGCTAAACAAAGGGAAAGAAAAACCATTTACCATGTATGCAGTAGCAACACACAACTTGGGAATAGTATTTAGGAGGAGATGGCAGGAGGAGTTGTAGATATTTACCTCTGAAAGCTGACTAAATAAGACATTTAACGTTTTCAACCATAGTCTTGAGCCCTATAGGAACTATAGCAGGTTGAGATAGTATAGTAACAATCTAAACTTCAGAGAGAAAAAGATCAAAACTAGAAGGATGTGCAACAGGTGCCTCTGTGAGAAGTTGTCTGAGCATTTCGAAAATGACTTGAGTCTTAGGAATTGAGTCTAGAGGGTAAAAACACCCTTTGTAATCAGCTGATTATTTGCCATAGTGATTAGATTACAAGAAATATACTTATAACAATCCTAGTTGATTTTGTAAGCTTCCAGTAGGAGTTGATCATGCCTAGACCTTAAAAGTGAATAAAAGGAATGGTGAGACAATTCAAAATAATGTTCCTGTTGGGCAAAGGCCAAGATATCTTGAGAGATAACATAATTAAGGTCTTACATAAACTTCTGCCAAAAGGTAAGAGCAGCAATTGGATTGAGAATTTCCTCTTTGAAGATGGCTCAATTTCTGCATGACCAAATGGTAAATAATATGCCAGCCAAAGGTTATGTTAGCTGATTATGGAATTCTACATATGGTTGCCTTCTATTGAGGCACATTTGAATCTAGCGAATCACATCATGAGGGTCCAATGCTTCTAGTCTAATTGACAGACTAGAGCTAAACCAAAGCGCCTGGGAGAAAGGGCAATTGATGAACAGGTGTTGCAGATTCTCATTATACATATCACTAAGAGCACACACTTGATGCACAATAATATGTCTATGGTGAAGAAAATTTAAAATAGGGAGGATGTGATTGCATAGCTTCCGAAGGAAGATTTTGACCCTGGGGGCATCTTTAACCTTGACAATTTATCCCAAGGGAAATTAGAGAGGACTATATAAGAGCCAAAAGTTGAGGTAGTCCAAGTTAGCCAATCAGGAGTCCTTAAAATGGGGAAAGGGATTTGTGAGATTTGAGCTACTCTATGTTGAGTTTCTGAATGTCTTATCTTTTGAAGTGGAAATCTATGAAATCACTAGCAGAGTGAAAGCCAGGAAGCAGAGGACCTGCTACAGGCTTCCAAAAAGGGCTTCTAATATTAATACTGTGATCATTGCCAATCTACCAATGCAAATGATCATGAATGAGATTTGAAACAGAAATTAGGCTTCTCCATCTCCAAGAAGGTTTTAATTTGAGGGTGAAAATATACTCCAACTAACCTTTAATGTACTTGCCAATGAAGGTTTAAGCCAGTAAAGAGTTAGGAAGAGAGATTATTCTCTAAAATTGTTTACAAGCCAAAGTCTCATTAAATTCCTTCATTCTTCTAAGACCAATTCCCCCTATCTTCAAGTGTTTAGTAAGAGAATCCTGACCAATCAGATGGAAATTGCTGGTATCAGTAGAACCTCTCCACCAAATGTTTCTAATAGCAGTTTCTATTTTGTGATGGCATTACCGAGACAAAATAGTTGTAGTTATTTGATAAGTGGGAATAGAGTTGATAACACTCTTACACAATACAAGTCTTACAGCTTGAGACAAATTCTTTGCCTTCCACCCTGTCAGCTTTCTATAAATTTTCTAAAGGAGCCCGACCTCAATGGCTTGTCTATCCTCAGGACCATTAATGTAGGTCCTTAAGTATTTCTCTAACTTAACAATTGGTTTAACTCTTAAAATGCCAAACAAGAGAAGCCTAAACTTCCTTGGAATAGTGAGACTGAATTTAATGACTGATATGTGAGCACTTAGTTGAAGACCAGAGAGCTTAAAAAGTCCTAAAAAATAGTATGAAGTTGAGGCTTTGAAGAAGAGAAGCAAGTCATATGCAAAAAACAAATGATTAATAACTGGAGCCGCCCTAGCTGGTCTAATACCTTGGACTTCCTTAGCTTTGTTAGCTTGATCTAAAAGATGGAGAGAACATTTATGCACAGGATGAAAATATAAGGTGAAAGAAGGTCACCTTATCTTAAACAACAATGAAGGGAGAAGCTGTCAGATAGATCCCTATTAATCAACACCTTATATGAGACAATTGTGATACATTGCATGATAAGTTGTATCCAACTTGAAGGAAACTCCATCTACTGAAACACTATTCAGATGAAATGCCTAAACAAGTTGTCATGGGCTTTATGAAAATCCACCTTAAGAAAAGCCCAATGGTGCCTCTTAGACTTGTTACAAGTCAAATAATGCATCAACTCAAAGGCAATTAAAATATTATTTGAAATAAACCTACACCTGATAAAAAGCATTTGGGAAAGGAGTAATAACCTCTTCCAAAATAGGTTGTAACCTCTTAACTAACAGCTTAGAAATAATTTTGTAAAGCACATTACAAAGGTTAATTGGACGATAGACTGCAAATGTAGGTTGAATTTCACCCTTTGGGATAAAAGCTATAACTATGACATTAATGGTTTTAAGCAAGTGCCATCTTTGAAGGAATAAGAAAATCATGCTAGAAACATCTCTACCTACTAGTTGCCAAAAGCGTTGATAAAACTTCCTTGTGAAGCCATCAGGGTTAGAGACATTGTCTGGCGGAATTTCCTTAATAACTTGTCCTAGTTCTGATGTTTGAAACGGCGTAAGTAATAGCACCTTATGTTTATCAATAAGCTTAGGTATAGGCAAATGTTGAAGGAAATCAAGAGCACCTGGGGGCATTGCTTAGGCTGAAATAGTTTTGAGAAATGAAGGATTGCGGTAGTTTTAATACATTTGTGGTCCTTAAGTAAAATCCCATTCTCATTTTGATGTTCAAAATTCTATGCCTTGCTCATATCTTATTAACCAAAGTGTGAAAGTAATGGGGATTCTTCTCATCATTGAATAGCCAAATTTGTCTTGTTTTTTATGCCCAGATCAATTCTTGACAATTAAGCAAATATTCCAATTGTTTTCTAGGATTTTTTTCAATAGACTGAAGCAAATTATCATCACTACTCTACAAAGTTTCCAACTGCCTATAAAGATATCTAATTTTGTGGTGCAGGTGGCCAAAGGTGATTTTATCCCAATTCTTGAGGTGATTTTTAGTTTGAATCAATTTATTAATCAATCTAAAAGCTAAAGAACTAGAGCTATCAGAGTTCTATGCTTACTACGTTAGCCCTAAGCAATTGGGATGAGTAGTCCAAAAGGCCTTAAACTGAAAAAATTAAAGTTTGAAAGATGACATTTTATTAGTCATAAGCACTTAAGGGGAATGATTAGATGCTAAGAGGGGGAGGCATTGGACCATTGAGTAAGGGAAAATAGTCAACAATTGATTATTACATAATATTATATCTATTCTCTACCAAACACATTCCACACTCTTTCTATTATTGGTCCATGTAAACTAGTTTCCCCTAGGCTGTAAACCAATGAACCTATATTCAAAAATTACATCATGGAATGCTTGAGCTCCTGGAAAAGCAGTGCAAGAATTTAGCTTGCCAAAAGGCTCCAAAACCTGGTTGAAATCTCCTATCAAAAGCCAAGGGAGTTGAGTAAGGGAAACAAAGTCTTTGTAAGCATCCTTGAGGAAAGACTAAATATGGGGGCCATAGATGCTATTGAAGATGAATGGTGGAGTGTAGTTGGATTCCATTTTCAAGTTAAGCTAGTTAGAAGAAATACAAAGGACTTAAACATGGAATTTAGAAGCCCAAGCCATTAAAAGACCACTCTTCTAACTAAATGCATCCATCCAACCATATCCTGATACCTAAGAGGTTGCAACAAAAGCTTTAGTTTTATCTGTTACCTGGAGAGTCTCACACAAAAGCAAAAAATGTGGTTAGTGTTTCCTTCTCAGCTGTCTACTTCTTTATATTGTAAAGAGACAGCTAAGACCTCTACAATTCTAAGTTAAAAGCCTCATGATGTGAAAAAAGGCTGTAAAGGGACAGCCGCATAGAACCCCAGATGCAAGTTATGTAAGAAGGAAGTGATGAGAGACAACATTTCCTCCAAATCAGAAACCACAACATAAAGAATGTTCTGAATTTCATAAAGATCATTAATAAGAATGAAACTGGTGTTTTGCTGAGTCTTCAAATTATAAGGACACCTGTAACCTACAAATGAGCAAGGTAGGCCCAATTGTTAAAAATAGGTTGACTAAGAACACATGACATCTTGGTAGTCAACGAAATATTTATGGAAGTGCGACTGTGAAGGCCAGGAAAACTGGTAAGGAAGGTAACTGCATTGTTATGCTGAAGATCATCACTATCATCAGAATGTGAGAGTGGAAATGGGGCATAAAAAACAGAGCCATTTTGAGAAGATGAGCTTGGTATATGGCATCAATTTGTGAGATGGACCTCCTCATTATAGTCATCAAGAAGTTTTTCAATATTAACCCTTTGTTTCTTAGTAACATTGAGCAGAATATCATGCTTCCTCTTCCAGGTTTGTTCTGTATAGGAATGATACATTTAATGAGGTTAGACCCATTGAGAGAGGATGAAAGTAGTAAGCCAACAAACCCACATTCTGAAATTAAAGAACCAACTAATAAGGTTGAGTAAAAATGGGCAAGTAAGAGTAGGAACATACAGTAGGCCACTGTTGTGTAACGAGATAGCATTAACATTTTATGCTAGGATTTGTATCATGCTTAAACTTATGGCAGGTAAATTTTGCATATTTAGTTCCATGCCAAGTCAGAGATTATGAGGGAAATCATTATGAACCCACTCTGCCAAAGAGTTATTTTAATATTTGTAATCCAAGCGCATGATCCCAGGAATTAATATGGGTAATTTCAGAGGGTATAACAAAAGAAGGGATAGTGGGTTGGCCTTGTAGATCACTCAGGATACCCATGTCATCATTACATACAAAAAGTTCAAAGGCCATTACATCCTAATTAAATCAAGCTTGATTGGTAGATTCTACTTGAGAAAAAGGCGTCTCAGGCATTAGAAATCCATTTGTTAGAAGGGTTTCACCATTAGGCCATATGACATTTCTGAGTTGTCATTGTTGGCCCATCTGACAGTCATGTTAAAAGAAAGTTGGACAGTAGGCCATTGTGTTTCTGATGGGCCAATTTAAGGGGCTCTTGGGCCTCTGTCTTCTTCCAATAAGTCATCAGACTGTGTTTGTTCATGGTCATTATCCTCCGAGCTCAGAGGACGTGCTACAGGGCTGGGTCTATCCTGGGGAAGGTTCCATAATTGGACCCTTAAAGGAGCCACATCTACCGTCAAATTGGACAACACCATATTAGGCCCCCAATAATCAGTGACTAGTAAGGCACCCTAAACCAACTAGGGATCATTCTCCTAAATATATTCTTAATCCTCCTGATTTTGAAACTGAATTACATAATAATTATCTTGTCTCTCAATCACTTGAAAGCTATTCTTGAGACTCCAGTTTGCACTCAAAATCATCTAAAGTCTTCTAGGCGAAAAGGTTCTAGTATCAATAAGATAGGCCACTAAATATTACCTCCATCTTGCTCTATTGTGTTCAAGGAGAGAAGGGTCTTCATCAACAACGGGACCCTTTTTGCATGTCCTCTGGGTATGGTTCACCATCATCATCTAAGCTGAAGCCACTCTCCAACCAACCACCTTCACAACATCTAGACATACGAGACAGAACTTAAAGCTGATAGAAACAAAACAAACATAGTAGTGAAGCAACATGTAAGCAAAGAGTAAAGTAAGCCTTTGCACGTAATAGTGTTTGCATGTAACAACATTTTTGAAGGTTCTCAATTGGAGAGAAACAAAATTGCTTTGAGCTATAACATTTAAAGGATAGTTCCAAAATATTCTATAATCTTGCGGGTAAGAGATTATAGATATTAATATAATCTAATGACAAATTTTGTTAGTATTATAATCTTATAGATCTATATCAATTTGTCCATGTCAAAGGATCTAGGGCAGAAGTATACATACAACAATGAAATCTCAAAGAGCAACCTAATGAGTTAAAAGTGAGCACTTTGAGCAAAAGTTGATGAACATGGAAACAAGAACTAGCTTGGGGATGAAGTCGGGGGATTATCCAAGTGATAAGTAAAAAGGGGTATTAATGATAAGTCAAAGAGATTTGGGGTAACCTTTAAGGGCCCGTTTGGTTAGGCCTTTTGGAAGCAAGGTAATGGAATCAACCATTCCCTTTCCCTTACTATTTGTTTGGTTCACATATCATCTTATTTGATTCCATTACTCTTCCTTATTCTATTCCACCATTTCATTCCCTTCTTCTCACTTGGGATTCCCATTCCCTTTCATTTCTATTCCCTTCTTCTCATTAATTAATTCTAT
>JANHAO010013935.1:0-15599 GCA_026873985.1 Saraca asoca | reverse complement strand
AAGGTTCATACCAAACAAAATCCAAGAGAATTCCAATCCTTCCCTTTTGCTTTTCCTGAAACAAGCAAATTCAACTATGCATAAGGACTCTCAAGCAGTTTAATTTAGCCCATTAAAACTAAGATAATCTAGCAATTGCCGTTATTACCACGTACTTCTCCCGGTATCTCTGAACTGCAGCTGCATGTGATAAAATCAGATTGTGTGCAACAATGTAAGGTTCAGTGCCCGAATTTCCAGCTGTACAATTTCCATATGCCTTTGTGCACCTTCTGGGAGCAAAAAATCCATTATCATAACCAAGAGCAGCAACCACTCTAGGCTCATTGAATGTCATCCAATTTTTAACTCTGTCTCCAAAAGTCTTGAAACAAAAGTCTGCATAATCTGCAACATCTTTCCTGTACAATTTAAAAACCTTCATAAGACTTATTTTTAGGAGCAACCATGTATATTAAATATTACTATTTGAAGATTTTATTCCTTTATGATATACTTACACTACTTTGTGGCTCAATAACCCTTTATATTCAACTCGAGCTAGAGGAAGGTCATAATGGTAAAGAGTTGCATACGGAGTAATGCCTGCAAAAGTATTAGACTAATTAAATAACAACTCATAGAAACAGTATACATTACACTTCAAATAGTATGCCAGCATTCATTCAGTCTGTCTAATGTTTCGTGACATCATAATTTTTACCTCTTTCAAAACTCTAATATGAACAACATCACTCTAAAACTCAAATACAATCAGATATATACATATATATATATATATATATATGTGTGTGTGTGTGTGTGTGTGTTAAAAAAGGGTTTTGTAACCAATAAGGGGTGCTCTTGGATGTAATTCAAAATCTTATAAATATAAATAAATCTAAATAAATTTATTTCAAACTTTACACAATTTACAGATTGAGAATACAAGAGAATTACAAAAAAATCTAGCTATAGCTAACTTTTTGTACAATTTCCTATAAATTGATTTATATTTAAAAATATATTAAATGAAATTTAATTTTCAAAATTTTAAGAAACTACTGGCCATTCCAGATTTTAAAACGACTAATTAGTTAGTTTCATGGTTTGACAAACATAAAAGAAAAAACGTTTCTTTCTAAAAAATTCTTTTGCATGCATATAAAAAAAAAATTATGTATTATTAACAAAAATAATAGTGCATATTAACAGAAGAAAACAATTTCTGGGTTGAAACAATGAACATTGTTTTTGACAGTCACAAATGTAAAACAATTTTAACAATGTTAATCTTTCTTAACCGTAAACAAAGATGTTTCCGACGAAAGAGAGAGTGATTGTCTTACCGGGTTGCTTGATGAAAACATCCCAAATACTGGGTCCAAGGCCGTCCTTATCGGCCATGCCCTCCACTTGATAAGCCGACGACGCTGTTCGGAACACGAACCCCTTTGGGAAAACCTGTCTGCTCAGCCCGCCGGCGTTAAAATGGACGGTCTCGGAAGTCACGACCTCATCAAGCTTCCTTACACCGGCGACGCATTGAATAATCACATTAAGAAGAAGTAGCCATAGAGGCAGAGCCCTCCCCATCTTTAAGCTCACAAGCTCAGAACTTGACTTCACAGAATGAGACTGTCAAGCACAAGCACGAGAAACAGAAATGCTGCGATTCAACTGCAGCGTGAACTTGTTATTTTATAGGCAATATTTTGCCCCATCAATAAAGGTTAAAACAGCAAGAGCGTGTCGCGGACTCAGTGATCAAATGGACCATAATGGGACCAGCGTCCATCTCTTTGGACGATGACACTTTTCCAACTTGACTGTCGTAACGTACATCAATGCAAAATGTATGAGATTGAATAATTATAAATTTAAATTTCATTTTTTAATCATTTGTTATTTATTTGAATTCTTACTTTCTAAAGTGCATTTTGACTGAGGAACCCAATTCATATTTTCTTCCGTTGTGGATACATGATATAAAATTTTTAATCAATTTAATAAATAGAGAAAAATACTTTCACTTTATCTAAAATTTAATAAAAGATTAAAACACTGTTTTAGTCTTTTACATATATAAAATTTTCAATTAGATCCTTATTTAATTTTTATTTTTTATTTTATCTTTCACATATTCAATTTGATTTAATTTGATCTCTTTATCCATTTATCTTTATCTTTTTCAATAAAATTAATGATATAAAAATTTAAAATCTGATTTGATGTCTTTTAATACGTACATAATATCCCCGTACTATAAACCTATTTTGTAACTTTAATTTAAAAGTAGAAACATAAATTAACCATTTTAATTTCTTCTTTTTTATCATTTAGCACATGTTATTTTCATCAATATAAATACTTAATATTTTTATATAAGTTATGTTTAATGTTGATATAAACATTAGGTAGTATTATATGATATTTTGGATTTCTAAATTATCATTTTATTAAATAGGATATGAGATCAATGGACAAACAGACTTGATTAAAGGAATTGAATTTGTTAAGGACTAAATCAAGAATGAAAATCAAATAGGGACTAAATTGAAAAACTTATATTTATGAGGAACTAAAATAATATTTTAGTCTTAATAAATTTGTGTGAACCTTCCCACTAATTTTAAAACTTATTTAGACCTCTATTGAAATATATAAAAAAATGTTAAATTTAAACTCAAATTTGAATTTTTCATCAATAAAATAATAAAAAAAGATGATTATAAATTTAAATCAAACAACATAAGATATTCTAAACATTTTTTATTAAATATAAGTTGTAATTAAATTTAATCGGTTAAAAAATTATTACACTTGTATAAAAAGTTAAGTTATTTATCAGTCATATTTTAATCATATAAACTAAATTAAAGTATGTATTAGATGATAAGATGTTTAAAATGTCTTATATTAGCATATTTGAATTATATTATCTTCTTTTTTGGTTATTTTTATGAAAAATTAAATTTAAATTTAAATGTAATATTATTTTATGTTTTAAGGGAAGTTTAAATAGATTTTAAAATTAAATAAAATTCACTTAATTTCGTTACATTGCGAGGGATATCAATGTACTTTTCTCCAGTAAATAATTAAGTCTTTTTAAGTATCTTCCCAGTGTTTAGAATTTAGATCATTCGGATCTTCTAAGAAGAAAAGTGCAGAGACACAAATATATTTATCCGGTTGTAATTTATTCTTTTCTGAAGTCAAATTAAATCACATTCGCTCTTTCATGGGCTCGGATGCATGCACTTAGATATCAACACAAATAATTATTAGGAGGGCATGTAATATGAGTAAAAAGAAGAAGAATTAAATGGATGATATAATATAAAGAAGGATTATTTTCACAACCATTTATCTTAATATCATAACTTTTCTAACATAAATATTTCATAGAGTTTAAACTACTCTCGTATCGATAATAAATAATAGAGTTTATTTTTAAAAATAAATAATCTAAAATTACTTTATAACTTTTAATTTAACTTATTTTATTATTAAAATTATATCAATCAAGAAAACAAAACATATTTTGGACGGTAGCAATGTATGTTTATATATAGTTCAAAGCTAAGTATTCTCTGTATAAAATATGTTATCTTTCCATTTTAACTATGTATTTGACACCAAATAGAATTATTTCGACAAAGAGAATTTGACTTCTATAACAAAGAGACCAATCCTATTTCTATATATTACAATAATTATTTGTATTAATATAATTTATTTATATTCTGTATTTGTTATTAAAATAGTTTTATTTGAAGGAAATATAATTTACCACCTAAAATATTTTCACTCTATCTTCTTTTCTTTTTCACTTTTATTTTTCATTACAGACTGTGTATAATATACTAATTTATAATTCGTGTAATATATGGGTTTAACTAGTTTTAATTAATAGAAATTTATAATATAAATTTAAATTTTAAATTATAATATATTTAAATATATGCAAATTATTATACTATTTTTACCCATTAAATCATTATAATTGTGAGGTAATATTATATTTATTTATTTGATAAATTTACTATAATTAATAATAATTATTATGGCAATTGGAAGGATGCATTGAGGATTAAGTATTGAACACAAATCAACTCCGAAAAATGACATAAAATATAAAAAAAATAATTTATTTATATGGAATTGATCAATTGAAGTGAAATCATTTATATGCCTTCTTAATTACAGTTATTTGGTCCTTTGCAAAGAGGTATACGAACTTTTTTTTTTCTTTGGCTAAAGCAACGTGAAAAGTTTCTTCGCCTATCAATTTTGGTGCAATTTGACCAATACTTAAAAAAGTTACTAGTTGTCTATTATTTAGAAATTAAATTTTAATAATTAATTATATTTATAATTGATTATCTTATCTTATCGTTATATCAAATGTGTGTTATATCTAGAATATGCTTTCAACATTTGTTTCTTTAACGCCTTAGCCTTAGATGAAACTATGGACAAAACATATCAGTTGGTGACACAACTCAAAATACTTCATAATCATAATTGTTCAACCTATAGTAGATTGGTTAGGATTAGACAAGGAGTTGACATTTAACACAAGCTACCTTCTACTAATCGGTTATCCCCTCTAGTTGAACAACGTTAGTCATAAGGTTAGTTGAGAACTTTAAGCACCAATCGCTCAACTAACGTATGATAAAAGGAGTGAACAGGCTTGCATGAATAATATGACATCAACAAGATTCTCACTGATGTTATCAATATATTGTAGACACATGGTAGCATCAACAAGAATCTCACTATATGGTTGAAATACTAACTTGATTGTCTGGTGTGGCTAACCTTGCTATGCTTGCAAGTAGCTTGCTTTGTTTTCACTAATCAACCTAGCCAGTTGAGAAGTTTCATTTGGTACCATCTGTGGCTTTCTCAGCCACCACAATGTCTTGTTAATCCCATTTACAGTCCTCTTGGGCTCCCTTGCCAAATGGGTGTCGTCACCATGAGCGAGCTAGAGATGATCACTACAGGGACTGGATGGCAGAGGAGGCTCTCGGATTACTATCGAACTCGAGCACAATGGGCTGGCGGAGTAGGTGCACTAATTGCGTGAAGAGTTAGATGCCTTCCATCATGCTCGGGTGCAATTCACTCTGTCTTCACTACCTTCTGTTTCTCTAACTCCTATTCTCCAGGAAGTTAACCCAGTCACACTACAAACAACTCCTCTAAATCATATTCTCAAACCCTAGCAACCTCACCAATTTCAATTGCCTCCCGCACCACCCTTGCAACAACAGCCCTCCGTTCTAACCCTCACTCTACCCATGGTAATCACTAAGCATCTATTTTCAAACCCCTACTTCTACCTCTTACAAACCTCCCAAATTCAAACCCTAGTGGGGCCACTTGTCCTCAATGTTTCCTTTGCTCGCACAATAGATAGTTGACGTCTGCCACCATATGTTTCGTACTCATGTACTTTATGACCCACTCAGCCCTACCATGGATCTCACCTAGACTTCTAGACAACTATCCTCTTGCCAAGAAAAGAGTCACCTCTTCTTTGTGGCTATCATGGCTACTCCCTTGCTTATTTACTTCAAACCACCAACACATATAGATCCGTATGATGGGACATCGGATCCGCAGGAGCACTTAGAAGGTTTCCAGGTATTGTTGCTACTCACTAGTGCTCTGGATGCTATAATGTATAGAGATTTCTCCACCATTCTCAAAAAAGCTGGCTAACGATGGTTTGCCACCTTGCCTCGATAGTTCATTGACAATTTCTACTATCTTGCTGAAACATTTTGTACACATTTTGCTACTAGCTAAGCCCTGAGAAAGATTTAAGCTGCTCAAGTCAATTTCCAATAGGGATAGCATAAGACTCTTAAGAAGTACTTAGCTTGCTTTAACATTTTGACACTAGACATGCAGGATCTTAATGAAGGGGTGGCCATTCATCACATTAATGTTAGTTTTCATTTAGGTCACTTTTCTCTTTATTTGGCCAAGAATCTTGCCATCTCCCTTTCAAAACTTTTAGCCAAGGTGGAAAAATACATCAATGTAGAAAAAGTTAAGACTGCTCGATAGCAAGTAGAGTGTACATAATTAGATGGTACAGTCTCTAGAGAGAGGCCTCCTAAGGGGGAGAGAGGATCCCTACAAGGGCAGTTTAACATATATGAATTGTTGAATGCCTTGATCAACAACATAGTGCAAGATGTACAAGTAGTTGAGCTCATATAGTTTCCACCATAGAAGCATAGGAAGTTCCTACCAGTAGATAAATCTAAGTTTTTAAATTTTATCAGGACTATAACCATATCACCGATGAGTGTGTCACTTTGAAAGATGAGATCAAAGCACTGATAAGGTGGGGCCACCTATCCAAATATAAGAAGTTTTAGGATGGATAGGGGAAGAAAGAAGAAAGAGAGATGGAGCGATCTTTGCACCTTGGTTAGTTGAATAGTAAGGCGATTGAGCCAACCTCCCTCATCTTGGGCACAATAGAAATGATAGTTGTGTGATTTACAGGACGAGGAATCTTTGGAAACACTAGGAAAAAACATCTAAGAGTAGTAATGGCTATGGTAGGGAAAAGAAAAAAAGAATAGTATGAACCAATTTGCTTCATAGAGCAAGACTTTGGTGATATTGATGGGGATCATGATGATCCAATAATTATTTTTGCTTTATTACACAACTTTATTATCAAAAGAATACTTATAGACTAGGGAAGTTTTGCTGACATCCTATATTTGCACACTACTAATGCTTTGAACATTCCCCATAGTGTGTATGAACCTTAAACAAGTATTTTAGTAGGTTTCACCGAAGAACATGTGCAAGTGAAAGGAACAATAACCCTTAGATTGAGATTTGGGACATGGCCATTGACAAAGAATTTGGATGTCACATTCCTTATAGTGGTAATGTCCAATAGCACTTGCAATGCTATCTTGGGTCTACCATCTTAGAATTAGATGGGGGCTATCATTTCTACTCCTCATTTGCTCATGCAGTTCTCTGCAGAAGAAGGAATCGAGAAGGTGTGAACTAATCAACAAGTTGCTTGGAAGTGTATATGGCTAGTCTAGCTAAAACTATGGGTGACACTGGTAAGACGAAGTCGATCCCCAGTAGTAAAAAAAGTGGATAAGTGTCAGATGGTGGATGCTACGTTGCTTGACATTTGGTAGGATAATTCTAGTTATCTGGAGCTAGGTTCAAAGGTGGAAAAAGTATAGATCTTTAGGGATAATGATAAAAAATGGTGAAAACTGGGGCTCTTATAGAATTATACCGAGGTGTTGGCATGGACACCTATTGATATGTTGGGGACTGATCCAAAAGTGACTTGCTATAAATTGTCAATTGATTCAAATGTTAAGCCTATTCAGTTGAAAAAAAGGTACCATGGCCGCAAGCGACAAAAGGTGATAAAAGAGGAATTAAATAAGTTTCTAGATGCAAGGTTCATTAGGAAAATCTTACACATTACCTAGTTAGTGAACGTAGTTTTGGTAAATAAAGTGAGGGGAAGGGAAGAGGAAGTGCATAAATTTTATAGACCTTAACAAAGCCTGTCTAAAAGATTCATATCCGCTCTTGAATATCGATCAGCTAGTGGTAAATGCCATAGGATTTGAAGCCCTTAGCTTTAGAGATGCATTTTCAGGGTACAATCAATTGAAGATGCATCCAGAGAATGAAAGCAAAACCACATTCATTACCAACCAAGGAACTTTTTGTTATAGGGTTATGACATTTGGTTTGAAGAATATGATGGCAACATATTAAAGGATGATGAATAAAGTTTTTGGAGAGCAAATAGGTTGAAATATGGAAGTGTACATGGATGACATGATAATCAAGTCAAAAAGCTTGGAACAATATTAGCAGGATCTTAAAGAAAATTTTAGAACTTTGAAAAGGTTTCGAATGAGGTTGAACACAAAGAAATGTGTATTTGGAGTGAAAGCATGAAAATTTTTGGGATTTATGATTATCAAATGAGGCAGTGAGGCTAACCTCTCTAAGTGTCAAGCTATAATTAACATGCGGAGCCTAACAAATTTAAGGGAAGTACAGATGCTTAATGGAAGGGTTGTAGCCTTTGCACAGTTTATGTCTAGGTTAGTAGATAAACATGCCTATTTCTTTAAGTTATTTAAAAATATTAAAATTTTTGAATAGACTAACGATTGTGAATAAACTTTTGAAGATTTAAAAAATTTCTTAACCACACCACCCATACTTACTCAATTGGAGTTGGAGTAAACTTTGTACGTATATTTAACTGCCATAATAAAGGTAGTGAGTTCAACTTTTATCTGGGATAGTGAGGGAAAGCAAAGGCCAATATACTTCATAAGTTACATGTTGCACAATGTTGAGGTGAGGTGCCAAAAGATAAAAAAAATGGCATTTGTACTATTTATAGTATCTAGGAAATTGAAACCCTATTTCTAAAGCCATCAAATTAACGTTGGAATGAATGCCCTAATTCAACAAGTATTGCAAAAACCTGATCTAGCAGAATGGTTGGTAGCTTAGGTAGTGGAATTGTCGAAATATGGACTTATCTATGGTGCTATCAAATTTTGTGGTATAGTTGGCCAAAACGGAATAGCCTAGTTTAGAAGACCTAGTATAAATGCAGTATGTGAATGGCTCGTCCAACAAAAAGGACAACAGAGTAGGGGTGATTTTAGAAGGTCCTGCAGATTTGGTTTTATAATATTCACTAAAGTTTGATTTTAAGATGACGAATAACAAGGTAGAGTATGAAGCATTAATAGCTAGTTTGAAGTTAGCAAAAGAGGTAAGGGTATGATCCTTGAAGGTCCTAAGTGATTCTCAATTGGTAATTGCTAAATTTAGTGAGGACTATAAAGTGAAAGAACCAATGTTGGCAAAGTATGCCAATGTAGCCAAAAGCCTACTGGGAGATTTCAATGTTGAGTTGATAAAAATCCTAAAGGCAGAGAATGAATGAGCAGGCACATTAGCCAAGTTAGCTAGTGTTAGAGCAGTAGTGAATAACAAGACGATAATTTAGGAAATATTACAAACCTTTTGCACATATGAGATGATGTGTACAAAACAAGAGGAGTTGGGTTAACCTCGATCATGATGTTCCTGGAGGAAAGGTGATTATTGGAGGATAGAAAAAAGGCCAAGAAAATTGAGCATAGAATGACGCACTTTTTTGTGGAAGGAGGGCAATTGTATAAAAAAGGGTTTTCTCTCCCTTTGTTGTGATGCCTCCATCTAAGCAAAGAAAATTATGTTTTAAGAGAGATTCATAAAGGCATTTGTAGATCTCATATAGCGGGAGTAGCTCTCACACTAAAAATTATCCGCTCAGGGTATTTTTGGCAAAAAATGAAGCAACATGCTTTAGAACTTGTACAAAACTATAATAAATGCTACAGATTTGCAAAGATACAAAGGTAGCTAGGAGTCGAGCAAATGTCCATTTTCACTTTCTGGCCATTTGATCAATGGGGTATGGACCTACTAGGACCCTTCTTAGTCATGCTCGGTTAATTAAAGTATGCAATGGTGATGACAGACTATTTTGCCAAATAGATAGAGGCAGAACCTCTTGCAATCATAACTTCAAATAATATACAAAAGTTTGCATGGAAAAACATCATTTGTAGGTAAAACCTTTAAAAATATGAAGCTTAATATAAGAAAAGTACAAATGACTTATTGCATGTATAACTTCCTTGTCATACTTATATTTGATAATGGGAAATAGCTTGCCAGTAGTGATTTCCAAGAATTTTTCCTAAGGGATGTTCATATTTATGCACATATTATGAAAGTATAAATTTCACACATTTCAAAATGAAGGTTGGGGATCAAGCAAAAGTTCACCTCTATTGAGCACGCTCAGTCAAATAGGCAAGCCAAGCTAATGAATAGGATTATCCTTGATAAACTGTGAAAAAGGTTGGCAAAGCCAAAGGAAGGTGGGTTGAGGAGTTGCCAAGTGTTCTATAGTCTTACAGAACAACCATACATTCAACTACAAGAGAAACTCTCTTCAAGCTTACTTACAGAAGCAAAGCAATGCTTCCAGTAGAGCTGGGATAGTGCCTCAAATGGAAGGAACAATATAAGTTGCAGAAAAATGAAGAAAGGAGAAAATAGGAACTTGATATGTTGATTGAAGCAAAGGAAATGCCTGACTTTCAAAACAAGCAGTAGGAAGCAAATAGTGCCTAAATTATGAACAAAAGAGTGAAGAGCAAAACATTTGTGAAAGGAGATTCAGTGTTGTGAAAAGT
This sequence comes from Saraca asoca, assembly GCA_026873985.1. Taxonomy (NCBI): domain Eukaryota; kingdom Viridiplantae; phylum Streptophyta; class Magnoliopsida; order Fabales; family Fabaceae; genus Saraca; species Saraca asoca. Next base: position 5,316 of record JANHAO010013935.1, on the reverse strand, counting down.
GGATAGGCTATAGAAGGTGCAAACTAAAGGGAAGTTAGTGGTTATATAGGAAGTGCCGTTCAAAGTATAATAAAGCCTCCTTATGGGGCCTATCATCTAAAGATTGTTTAAAGAAAGCCTCTATCCTAAATGTGGAACGCAACATATTTAAAAGTATTACATATAAGTCTAATTGGGTATCTAGAACAATGAAATGAAAAAGTTGATTATGTTATTATGTGTTCCAAAAGTCCAAGCAGATCCTTTGGCATTGTTAAAATTTGAGTAGATCCCTCGATACAACTAAAGTCTGAACAGATCCCCCAGCACAATTAAAATCTAAATAGATCCCTCAGTACAACTAAAGCCCAGGCAGACCCCTTAGCAATACTAAAATTTGAGCAAATCCCTTTGGTATAACTAAAATTAGAGCAAACCCCTCGATATAACTAAATTCCAAGCAAATCCCTCAGTACAACTAAAGTTCGAAAAGATCTCTCAGCACAATTAAAATCTGAGCAAATCCTTCGGTGCAACTAAAGCCCGAGCATACCTTTGGCACAACTAAAATCCAAGAAGATCCTTCGATACAACTAAAGCTTTAATAGATCCCTTGACACAATTAAAATCAGAGTAGATCCTTCGGTGTAACTAAAGCTTGAGCAAACATCTCAACATAAATAAAGTCCAAATAGATCCCTTGATACAATAAAAAAGTCACATAGACCCCTTACTATAAAGAAAGGAATTATCATACAATGATGTTTGAACGAAGGCAAAAGTAAATCAACAAACGACAAGTCATTGAAAGTTGCAAGGCTCATTGGAAGCATTACTAAACACATAAAAAAAAAACATAAATAGGAAGTGATAGGTAGCTTGTCAAAGGTTTGGCTGAACAGGAAATTCATTGATTCCAATGTAAAAAACTCATATGACAAACAAATATCAAGTAAGAATAATTTAAGAAATAAAAAAGAGTACATAGAAAGAGTTTGAAGAAATGGTAAATTCATTAAGTTGAATAATCGACATAGTTCGTACATAATAGAAAAAACAACAACAAAGAGAGATAAAGTCATTACAACAAAAATAACAACAAAATAGACCAAGTAAGAACCATTGGTAGCACTTGAGCAAATTTAGTCTTTAGATGAGCCCAAGCAAAATCTCATCTAAGGTCTTATCCTGATCAATCTTTATCAGGTCAAGCGTCAGGCTAGGATTAAAGTGCTGAATTTGACAAGTGACCTCTCTAAATCCGAAGTGAATCATAGGAAAAGCTTAGTCCTTGGCCTTCTTCACTGCTTTTTGGAGTTTGTTTTTGAAAGTTACTTTATTATCTTTTTGGGTTTGTCACTCGACCTCCAGCTCCTTTACCAAGCTCTCATTTTATTGTTGCAAGGCATCTACACACTTAGCCTTTAGAAGTAAGGCATCCGATTCCTTTATGAGCTCAATGACATGGTTGGTCAAATCAGACATGTTGTGGTCTTGGTTAGCCATCTTTTTCATTTTGGCCTTTAGATTGCTTTGTAGCTTAGCCACGACCATGGGATCACTCTTAGCCAGCTCTCTTTCACTCTTAGCAAATGACGACACTGTGGCTAAAAAGGCTATAAATGAGTGAACAATCTAAGCAACTGAGGACTTCAAGAGGCCCAAAGGTCCATGATCTAGTAGAAAGCCTTCTATACAGTCCTTATCAACATGGAAAAGCAAATGATTACGTAGAAAGGCATTGTAATCAGTGTTCTTGTACCATAAACTGTCCACATCATCAAATCGCATATTGTTCCCTTTAAGGGCTACAATTGGCTCCAACTCTTCCCAAACCCCCCACTTTGATTTTCGTAGTTACAAAAATAGGGGCCTCAAAAGAGCTACTTTCTTTGCCTTTGTTGGATTCTTTGGAAGAATCTATTCATTTCCTTGATGACAAGGTCTCTGTCCAGAGATAGTCTCGAGTCTATTGGAGGGGAGGAACCATAAGCTATATCAGTAAGAGGAGCTGGTTTGAGCCAAGCAGTGGGAAGCGTTATTGGCTTTTCCCTAGTCAAGGCTCAAGAGTGAATTTTAGCTATATGCTTGTCCTCGATTTTTTAGTGATGGATCTCTATCACTTTCTGATTCAACTAACGATTTACAAACAACAAAGACAAAGGTTAGAAAGATGATGTTGAACAAAAATGATAAAGTAAAGAGAAAGCATCATATAAAGTATAGATTGGGCATCAAAAGGTCGTAGTGCTAATAGTCGAATGATGAGATCCTAGTCTTTAATTGAAAGATCTTTGAAAAAGCACCCCCAAGGTGGTTTAGTGGGCTTGGACCATTTCCTTAGGGGTAAAATGATTTTTCGTCCGGAGAAAGAGTGGGTAGAAGCCCTTAATTGTTCAAATTTTGAAGAAAGAATGCTTCCAAGTATAAATACTGGTGAGCATGTTTTCAATAAAAACATGGTTGGTCATTGAAGAAAATGCATCCAGCTTCCATTCTTCTACTAGGAATAAGTGAAAATGAAAAGGAATGACTCTATAATAGAGACGAGGCGAAGTCAGAGGCTAAAAACTTTAAAGTAGAAAAAGGAAGTCCCACGCATTCTAGGTCAATTGCGAGGGACAAATGTTTATGGCCTGCAAAATGTTCTTCTGAAGAGAGAAAAAGGAGAATAGACATGGAGACGATCAACTACATCCCTATAAAACATAATAAAAGAGGAAGTGTCATAGTTGTATGCCTGCTCATCCTCCTGGGTAGGCTTGAAGACAATCCCTTCAATGGATTCCTCTTGAATATGGACTTTTGCCGGTTCGTGGATCAATTTGGGATCCTGTCATTCGGATGAAATGGCTATCCGCTTAATGTCTAGGTGTATGTCTCGTAAGCTATTAGGCATGGCATCGATCAAATGCATTTGTTCTTGTTCGTGTTCATCATGGGATTGTTTGGCCATGATTATTTAAAAGGGGTGAGCAATCAAGTAAATGATATTTTCAAGTGAATATTCCCTCAGGTCAGATGAAAAGTCAAAATCTAATGAAAGGTCAATAGGGTTGTCCAAGCCACCAAACATGGAAGGAAAAAAATACAATGACAAAGGCCACCTTTAAAAGAAAAATAACAATAATTAGAATGAGTAAAGATTAAGGATGGGATGTTTAAAAAAGGAATGGTTGAGTAACAATGAAAGGCATTAGTAAGAAGAAGGAAGAGAAGAAGAAAGACAAAAAGTCATGTAGGGTTAGGCACTGATCTCTCTAGTACAAGCTGAGATATGGTAAGTTGATGCAAGGCACAAATCGCCATAGAGAAAACACTGCAGATGACATAATTTTAGAAAAAAAAAACAGCAATATAAAGCAAAATAAAGCATTCAGGGGCAAAGATTAGAAGTTACCTATAAAGAGTAGTGATGGTAAGGTTAGAGTCTAGAGAAGTATTGTTAGAGAAGAAGAAGAATTATGGATAGCAATAACAAAGCTCGAGGTCAAAAGTGAGGTAGCAAAAGTGACTCTAGAAGTGTCAACGAGGGTTTTGGTAGATAACATGAAGAAGATCCAATGGCTAGGAAGTGACTGTGTGAACGGTCATGACCAATCCAAGTCTTAAGAAGATGCCAAAGCCATCATTATTGAAAACATGAATGGCGATAAGCCTAGGGAATTGAAACGATGCTAAGTAGGTTAGTTATGTCATCCACTGAGAGGGAAAGGGCAAATGACATAGTCTAAAATAGTCTATAATTTGTGGTCTGTCATGACCTAAATTTTCTAACCATGATCGGTGTAAAAATCAACTACTATTTTGATTTGAGTCTCAAGATGTAGGTTGCAATATTTGTTTTGTAAGTGTGAGCATGATCATGGGTTTGAGCCAAGATTGACGATTTGAATCATATGGTTTTGCAAAACGAAGGCTAGCAGAAAACAAGGGAAACACATGTAAACATACACCAAATTATAGGAAATCAGCACAACAAGTTTTCAAGGCTTAATAAACATAAAACTCAATTTTTCCAGCAAAAAGCCAACTATTATAACAACCAAACCATTTAAACTCAAACCTCATCAAACAATCACCAATATCCATTTTTCCTCAATTTATGCCACATTCAACAAATTTTAAGTGATAATCACACAAAAATTCACAAGAAATGTAAGATTACTCACTTTAGCAACCAGAAACAAGAAATCACGACTAACTCCACCAAGATCTTCAATACTCTTAGTGAAAGAAGAAAAGCATAGTTAGCTTTCTAGATTTTCAAGGTTTTCTTCCATTAAACAATCATATACTATTAGATTATGGTTTCACTTCATAAAAACAAGATTTGAACTTAAAAATAGCAAAAAATCTAATGGATTTATGGGTTGAATAATGACGTGAATAGCAACAATTGGATTCCAAAATTCATATCTTAGATTATAATCAATGAATCAACATGATTTTGGTGTTAAATTGAAGAGAACAAAGAGATGAATTAGCAGTAAAAATAAAAGAAATTAACATGAAAAGATGGATGCATACCTTAAGAAAGAGAAAAAGAATTGTAGAGAGAGAAGCTTCCAAAAGTTGGCGAAGATGAAGTGTTGCATGAAGCAACCAGAAATGGGTTAAAAAAGGAGGAAGGAACCGACTTTCTTAAGGGCAAAATGGGAAAAGCTAGAGTTAACTTTCCCTGACTCATCTTTGACTTTGGTATCCTTTCCTATTTGCTCAACTTTCAGCATAAATTTCTCGTACTTGTTAATCACTAATGACTGTGAAACTTTAACACAAATTAGTTAAATTAATTACCTTCATAATGGCTATAAATTTACATTCATTAGGCACCCATAGCCCTAGTTTCAATCTTTCCAAATATTTTTGGAAATAAATTCCCAAAAAACATGAATTTTGTTCCACCAGCATCTGAATTGGGAATTTCGACTTTCTGAGGATTCCTAAAATTTTTATAGTCTATTTCTATTATACTAGGACACTCCATGCTTCAAAATTTATAGTTTTCGAATTTTTCCAAAAATTTTTAATCTCCCCCCTTTTCGTATTTGTAAGTTATTTTATTGCCAAACTTAATTTTAAAAAATTTGGGGTATTACATCGTTCGACCTATAATTGATTGGTTAGGACTAGGCAAGGAGTTGGCATTCAGCACAAGCTACCTCTTGCCAATCGGCTATCCCACTTAGTCAAACGACCTTAGCCATAAGGTTGGTTGAGAACTTTAAGCGCCAATTGCTCAATTAACGCACACTACAACATTTTTGCCTTTAGGCAACACTAAATCCGACAACATTTAAAAACCGTTGCCTAATACTAGAATAGGCAACAGTT
>JANHAO010013934.1:0-15596 GCA_026873985.1 Saraca asoca | reverse complement strand
AGGAATCTTCATTCATAATACATCGCTTATTACCAGTATGAGTATGCAAAATAGTATTATGTTGTAGATTAATAGAGAAAAGACCATCAGACAATATACCATATCTAATAAATTCATATTTATAAAATAAACTAAAAAATGTATCTAAAAAATTAAAAGAATAACCCAACGGTACAAGTCTTGAAACTGAAATCAAGTTTCTAGAAAAAATTGGAATATAAAAAGTCTTCTAAAACTAAAACATTGCCACTATCAAGAATTAAGCTGCAAGTTCCGATGGATTCCACATGTAAGCTAATCTTGTTTCTTGATAAGATGCTATACTCACTTCCCATTGGCTTCCTTAGATTCATAGCAGACGAATGAGATTGGTTTACCTTTCTCTTCAAGCCATTTCTTAAATTTGTTGCAATCCTTCTTCATATGCCCATTCTTTTTACAGAAGAAACACCTGGACTCCTTCTTGATGCTGCCTTAAGGTGGTATTTTACCTTTCCCTTTCTTATTGGCTTGATTCTTATTATGATTCTAATTCTTTCCTTGGTTCTGGTTCTTGTCCTGAGTAACCAGCAATGTACTTTCTCCCAATTCCATAATTAGTCTGTTCTCCTTTTAAACACACATGGTTATAAATTCATTGATCGACCATTTGTCTTTATGTGTGTTATAAGAGATCTTAAAAGGTTCATACTACTATGGTAAAGTGTTCAAAATATAGTGCACTAAGAAAGACTTAGACATTTCAACCTTAAGTCCCTTAAGTTGAATCACAATGTCTTTCATCTACATGATGTGCTCATGTACACCCCTCATTGTATTGAGCCTTAAGGATGTAAATTTTATGATTAGAGTACTAGCAAGCACTCTGTATGAAGTAGCAAACTGCTCATCGATTACCTTTGACAGATCCTTTACATTATTATGCTGCTCAATAAAACCACAAATACTAACAGAGATATTGATCTTTATGAACATGACACTAAGGTGACTAGATTATTCTCACTATTCATAAAAAGCCCTATCAGCTTGAGTGCTGATTGCAGTAATAACGAGTTCATCTTTCCTTATAATATAATTAATATCCATCCATCCTACATGAAGAAAAACTTGTTCCCTCCAAACTTTATAGTTGTCACCCTTAAGTTTAGGAATGTCACATTTCATATCAGAAAAATTTACAGGTTGCTTAGCTGCATAAAATAACATACATGCTTACAAACTAAATTTTGATACCAGAGAAATAAAACATATTTTACCAATGTAAATCATGTATAAAAATAACAAATCTAGTGACATAAAACTTGCCTGTGAGCTAAAGTCCTAAATCAATTAGATTTATCTAGTTATATGATAAAACTATCAAACTATGTTCCTTTCCTCAATCCTTGTAAGTAAATTAAGAAACATAATTCGATATTTTATCCTAATTAATTATACCAATATCATAAAAATTCTTGTGGGATAAAATTTATTATATTAGGTACAATTAATTGCAATAAATATCCTTAAAACATATGTGATCCTAGACAAATCAATATATAATTTTTCATAATTAAAGGTGCTATGGTTAAACTCTAATTAATTAAAATTATATGAATCACTAGATATTTAAATAACTTAACATAAATTGTTCATGCATAAAATTGTAAAAATAAAGGCAATTTAACAAATATGAACAAAATTACAAGTTATGTACTAAAATCAATTTAACCAAATAATGCATAACATATCCAAAAATTATGCATACAAAATAATTACAGCATATAATTTTCCTAAATTAATTTCCCTACGAAATTACAATATTTATAATAAAACAAAAATTTATGAATATTATAGAAAAAATAAAAATTTTATGAATTTTTTTATAAAATAAGGCTAAAAAAAGGACACAAAACCCTAAAAAACTACAACCAAATCTTGATGAAATGACAGGTCATTTCTGTATTTAACAAAAATGGTGTTGTATTGATTCTTTAAATGACAACTTTCATTTCATCTATAACTCTAACGACACGTCGTTCGAACTTAACCAAATAAATGACACGTGGTAGAGGTCATCATCAACCTCTGGTCGGATACTTATGACCTAAATCAGAACCTAATGTGACTTGAATCTTAACTCGACCAATCTAAACGATTGTTGACGTCCGATTCATCATTTTTAATCACAAAAATGATAGAAATCTTTAAACTCAATGATTTCCATCAGCAAAAATTCAAAAAATCATCAATTTAATATAAAAGTATATTCGACTGTTTTTGTAGGAAAAACTCAATTTCAAAAACTCTAGCCAAACTCCAGTTTTGTAATATCATAATGCTTAAAAATTGATAACCTAACAATTTCTAAACATAAAACTTAAAGAAAATTAAGTTTCTACGTAAAACCAAATTTTTTACATTAACGGGTATTTTCAAAGAAAATTTTCAAAAAATTATTGCATCAAGGCAAAGGTACAAATTTGCTCTAATACCACATAGGAGCAACACTTAAGTGCTAATAATCATAAACACGAACTATAATAGAAGCAGGATAGAATGTATTACCTTTGGCTATTGACATCAAGGATTTAAAAAATGAAATTACTCCATACATCATGTCTAGCATTGTTTGAGAGCTTCCAATGCCTCGTTCTCTCTCGAAATGATGGTAATTCTCTCTGTATAGATTGAATGGCATTAGGGACCCAAACTCTACAATATAAAAACTCCCAGCCCATCACTAAGATACCCAAAACTATTTTCGATAATCATGTAATAACGGATTAATTTAATACGTTTCCTAATTGTGATCACTTAAATATGAAAAATATCCTAATTACAAATCACACAATTTATGAACATTTGTTGATAGTCGATTTTGGTAATCAGTCAATTAGGGATTCTGAGAACTAAACTACTATTAAGAATGTAGAAAATATAATCAAATAGAGAAAGATTCAGAGGAATGGAAGAAAGAGCAAAGAGAGTTTTTATCGTAGTTCAGCTAAAGTCCAGTGACCCCTATGTCCATGGTGATTATATTAGCTTTAGGCAATTGTCTTGCTATACAGAGCAAAAATACATATATCAAGGACTATTTCAGTAGAGTTTCTACATGTATTTCTTCATATCTCTATGTTATGACTATCTCCCCCTATTTATAGAAGCCGGGAGGGTTACAAGTCATAATTTATCATTGTAAAACTATGATTACATCTGTGCTGAGCATTAAATGCTAGACGTCAAGTAATAAATGCAGGGCAAATCATTGTCGGACTTTTGAGGCTATTTTGTAGGTTGGTAGAGTACTCAAACTATATCTATCAGATATTAGCTATTTCCAATAATGCAGAGAGGAGCTTGTTGTTGCCTCTACCGGTTGGGGGCAGCAAGCTTGTGCTACGTGATTTGCTGCTTGGCTCCAGCGACCTTGCTTCAAGTTGGGTCATGCCTCTCTGCCTCAGTCCCCACTCTTTAGGCTTCCACTAATCCATTTCATCCAACCTGAAAAATGTCCATAACATCATCCCCCCAACTCTCAGTTCACTTTGCGAGCTGGGAGTTATTTATGCATTTTCCAAGCAAAGGGCTTCTGTTTATGATTTGTGATATCACTGAGTACGTTTACTAAAGCATGTTGTTTGGTTAGAGTCTTAGCACATGGCCAAGCATATGGTTATATGAAGCTCCAACTGTTCACTTTATGCTTAGCCATATTTTAATTACATGCATCTCACCACCGTTGGTGTGGCAACCCTACTCCTTGCCGAATCGCTTGATTAAAAATAGTTGGGCATCTTCTGGAATTTTTGAAAAGGAATAGACTGGTTTATATTAGGTGGGAAAGACTTCTTTCCTTTCACAAGGGAACTCAATAGGCGTTTCGAACAAGCCCTCCATGCTCTTGAAAGCTCTTAGTAAAAACTCAGAAGGTGTTCGCAGTCTGCAATGAGTGTTTTTCCTTGAGGACCTTAAGAAGTTTTGTTATGGCAACCTTCCGAGGTTAATTCCTCGGGTGATTCCTTTTTAAGGATCCCAAGAAGTTTTGTTACCTTCCTCTGCCACCTCTTCATGGTTAAGCCAGATAAGGCAGCTCCTCACCTTTGCTTCTTGGTTTCCTTGCATGGTAAGGCAATCCAGTCAACTTCTTTCACGCACTAGAAGCTATTAGATCGAGAAAGCAGTTATTAGCTTCAGAGGAAGATGAGAGAGCAAAGTAGGAGTGGCCTGGTTTATCTGTGGGCCATGACTTTCGAAAGGCCATTTCCTCCTGCTTATTGCAGTTGTATATTTATCCCGGTCTTTTTACTCTAAATTTGCTTGTACAAATTTACCTCGTTGAAAGAGGCTCTATAATGAGAATCATATCTTTCTAGTATTTTAGGTGTATAACTGACTGCTAAACATCATATAAGATAATATTCAAATTTTTTCATAAATTGCTTTTTGCAATTCACGCTTAATCAAGCGCAAAGCTGAGTGTTCGATCAATAAAATTAACTTGTTTTGTAGACAAATTTGAGTACCGACATGATTTGCCCACTAGGGAGCCATATGCTCATATGAGAATTGTAAGTCAATAGTGGCATGAATTCGATAGCACTTAGGTTGTGCTTTAATTTAAATAACTCCATGAGCAATTACGTGCGCCCGAGACATGGCGAAGTGAGGAATTTTTTGAATAATTAGATGTGTTCAAGCCATAGGGAGATGTGAGGGCGATTAGCTACCTCACTAGTGCAAGCTTCTGGTAAGCAATTAGGTGCACTACCGAAGTGAGTATGATGCAAGCTGTAGGTCACATGAGAGTTGCAAACAATAGGTCACAAGAGAGCTATGAGTAGTAGGTCGCAAAAGAGCTGTGAATCCAAGCTATCAATAAGTGATTAGGTGCGATACTGAGGCTTGATGAAAGGGTAATTAGGTGTGCTACCGAAACGAGCTGGCAAGTATGATGTGAGCTGTAGGTCATTGGCAAATATGATACGAACTGTAGGTCACATGAGAGCTGCGAATAATAGGTCGCAAGAAAGCTGTGAGAAGTAGGTCACAAGAGAGCTGCGAATTCAAGCTATCAGTAAGTGATTAGGTGTGATACTGAGGCTTGATGAAAGGGCAATTAGGTGCACCCGATCTAAAGATAGGATAAACTCTGGAGGCATAGTGCGTTAGCACCAGGTGTGCCCGAGCTATTAAGATGACCTCTGGAGGCTTAGTGCATTAGCACCAGGTGTGCCTGAGCTATTAAGTTGAGCTCTTGAGGCCTAGTGCATTTGCACCAGGTGTGCCCAAGCTATTAAGATGAGCTTTGGTGGCTTAGTGCATTAGCATCAGCTGTGCCTGAGCTATTAAGATGAGCTCCAAAGGCTTATTGCATTAACACCAAGTGTGCCTGAGCTAAAATAAGATGAGCTTTGGAGGCTTAGTGCTTTAGCACCAGGTGTGCCCGAACTAGATTAAGATGAGTTCTGGAGGCTTAGTGCATTAGTACCAGGTGTGCCTGAGTTATTAAGATAAGCTCTGGAGGCTTAGTGCATTTGCACTAGGTGTGCCCGAGCTATTAAGATGAGCTCTGGAAGCTTAGTGCGTTAGCACCAAGTGTGCCTAAGCTAGATTAAGATGAGCTCTAGAGGCTTAGTACATTTACACCAGACGTGCCTGAGCTATTAAGATAAGCTCTAGAGGCTTAGTGCATTAGCACCAGGTGTACCTGAGCTATTAAGATGAGCTCTAGAGGCTTACTCTAGAGGCTTAGTACATTAGCATCAAGTGTGCTTGAGCTATTAAGATGAGCTCTGGATGCTTAGTGCATTAGCACCAGATGTGCCTGAGTTATTAAGATGAGCTCTAGAGGCTTAGTGTATTAGCACCAGGTGTGCCCAAGCTATTAAGATGAGAAGCACAATGGATAATTAGGTGCGCACACATCGGCTTGAGATCACACGAGAGCTACGAATCATGAGCTAGTCCCAAGATAGCTAAAAATCACAAGTCGCAAAAGAGCTAGGTTCATGGTTTATTTTCTTGCCATTTACAATCTGATAAGGATTTTGATACATTTGTTTCACATGTGTCTCTTCGATTCCCATAGATAATGTAATGATTACCACATTCAGTGCACACATCTTCACTTAAATGCTTATATGCGCTGGCCTGTTGGATCGTGGGTCATTTGAAGAATTTCTGAATCTAACGGTTAGTTCATTTGGAATAAAAATCGAGAAGGTTCTTCCCCCCTTTTTTGTCCATCATTTGAAATCTGTCAAGGTCATACCTTTTTTCTCTATCTTTTTGCAGACTTAGAGACTGCCTGCCGCTTCTTTCTAGTCTCAGCCTTATCCCAATCTTTTGGTTTTGTCAAACCAAGTTCTTGTTACCAGTCTCTATTTTCATTTGCTCTCCAGACTACTTCTTAGTCCAACAAGATGAGTTTCTGTTCTTGGCCTGATATTTTTGTATTTTTGTTTTTGAAGTCTCCATGGATGTGTTTGTTGCTATCAAAAAATTGGGATGTGGGCGAGTTTTTTACCTACTTGTCGGTAGACATCAGAGGCTTTGGTGGTGGCAGAGTCTTTGACTAGATTTTTGGGTACTACTAGCTTAGTGGCCGAAACCCTTGCTTTCATTTTATGGGTCTAGGTGATTTAGGGCAATTGCTATTTTTCCTCTAGATCGAATCATTTTTTGATTAGTGGCCTGTGTTTGTCTTGCAGCTTGAGTGTTTTTCTTTTCTTTTCTTCTTCGTGTAGATGTCTCAACCCTATAAACGCCGTTGTCACCTAATAGGCAACGAGGATACCAAGTCCAAAGGGAGCAAGGAGACACCTCGTGTTGCTAAGGATGCGACCTCCTAGAGCGATGAGGTCACTAGCGGGTTTATAGCTCACTATGGGCCAGAGGGATCCGGAGCCAGTTCACCTTTCAAATGCTATCCTTCTAGCATCAAACCCAAGGAAATAGGGGGAATTGCAGAGGTGTATTTCTTCCTAAGGGGTGGCCGTGTGATGGTACTATCTCATAATGACCACACTACCCATCCTGCCAAGAGATTCACGGCCTATGTTGCACGGACACCGATACGCGGACACGGGAAAACACGGACACGGATACGAGGATATGACATTTTCAAAAAATATAGGACACTAACACGTGGGGGATACGCATAAATAATAAAAATATAGAGGTACATTTGTAAATATTAAAAAATATTGTGCTTATTTGTAAATATATATTGCAATTATTATTTTTTTCCCATGAAAATAAGTACTCATACTATTAAATAACAGGGTATAACAAATAATAAGCTGGAAATCGAGCTTGATATACGTGTAAAAATAAGGAATGTGTGTCTGAACTTTTTAAAATTATGGATACGGCCCCGGAATCAAGCTTGACACGTATGTCGAAATAGGGAATGGGTGTCTGAACTTTTTAAAATTATAGACACGGCCCCGACACGTTTCGTGTCGGTGTCGATGAGTGTCGGTGTTAAAAACGTTTCTAACACACGGACACGGTTACTATATGAAGTGTTAGTGCATCGTAGTTCACGGCTATCAGTGTTCACCATCTCAACGTGGGTTTCAAGTTTCCAATCCCCCCATATATAATTGACTTCCTAAACAAGTTGGGGCTTGCACTGGCCCAATTAACCCCTAACACATAGTCTACTTTAACCTCTCTTGCACTGGTTCACCTTCAGAACGGTCTCTGTCCTCCTAGTGTAAGAGTTCTTTACTTCCTTTAGAACATCAAGACTGCTGTGTAGCGAGAAGGTTATTACTACCTCTCACCTCATCCCTCTAAGTATAAGAGGGCATTACCTCACGGGGATGCCAGAGGGAAATCCAACATGGGTCCTTATAAGACCCGTTGGTTCTACGTATCCAGCCCATCCTTACGTCATCTTTAGAATTTTTCATTTGTTTGGAATCCAGGTGAGCGAGTTAAGGGGATGTAAATCTTTATTGTTCTTTATTTTGGTTTGAGTTTGACATTTTGTTATGTTCTTTGTATATGGAGTTCGAAAGGAAAGGCCGAAGTTGAGTGCGGAGGAGATTGAGGTGTTAGACAAATTTTCTATTTACAACGATCTCCCAAACGATTCAAGGTTCGATGAGAAGCTCTTGCGAGCTCACTGGCTTTCTCCTGCTCTTAGTGCTGAACTTATTAACAGCTTGCAAGATATAGGAGTTCATGAGTCAATAGAAGTTGCCCCAACTAACTTCAGCTAGCAGGTTAACATAAGAAGAGTCAATTTTGTCGAATTCCCTCAAAGGCCAAAGTGGGCTGTTGCCTCTACCTCTGCTCACACTGATCGTCCTTCCTCCTCTGTGACTACCTCAACCCCTGCTTGAGGTGATTGACCTCTTTCCTCTATGGCTACTCAGATTCCTACTCAAGCTGGCCAACCTTCCTCTTCTACAGTTGTCTCGGCTCTAGCTCAAGCTAGCACCCTTTTACCCTGATGATAGTAGAAAAGACTTTACTCACTCTGGCCCTCATCTTGCAATTCAGGCCAACTGAGGTTGAGAGAGTGACAACGAGGTCTCCGGAACACAAAGAGGAGACCCCTACTGAGCCTTCTTCTAAAAGATAGAGGGTTGACAAGGGAAAGGAGATCGTTGCAAGCCCGGCAGCAGAACCCAAGAGCACTCCAAAGCATTTGACCAGAGGATTGGGACCCAAGTCCCTCGCTCTTTACAATGTCATCAATAATATGGTGAGCTAAATCCTGGCGGCTAATGTAATGTCTTTGGAGGATAATAGGATTTGGGGTAGCGTCTCGATTGAGATTTTGGCTAGCCATTGTTTGATGGTCAGTGTCATTTCCCTCTTATTTTCCTTGATTTTTACCTATGTTCTGATTCCTTATTGGTCTTTTTCAAGGGGGCATTGGAGGCTATTAAGTAAAGGAATGAGCACCAGAGTTAGGAGGAGGAGAAGGATCGGCTCGAGGCCGGCCTCACAATGGCTAGCAATGAAGTAGCAGAGTTAAAAAAGAAGCTAGAAAATGCCGAAACACAGCTGTAAGGAGCCAATACCGCATTGCCTTTGAGGTAGATAACCTTGTTTTAAGGCTACATAGGCCTCACAACGAGCTCCAACAGAGTAGAGAGGACATAGCCACTCTTACATGGGGAGTTGAGAGTTTCCAGAAGCAACTTGAAGCTGCTCATGAGAGGACAACCCGTGTCGTGGAGAGAATGGAGTGAGCTGAGGAGGAGGCCAAACAAGCTGAAAAAGCCTCTAAACAGGCTAAGGAAAGAGCCATGCATGCTGAAGTGGAGACTGCCAAAGCAAAGGAGGAAGCTTCTATCATGGTTAATCAGGCTCGAGAAGTTACAATTTCCCACACCACTAATAACTTCATGTATACCTTGTGGCTAAAGCATCTAGATCTTGACTTTTCCTTCTTTGGCTGGAAAATTGAGGATATTATTCAGGGTTCCATAAAGAGCATGGAGGTAATCTCCCCTCCGGGTGCTGAGGCTACAGGTAATCCTCCTCGTGAAAGCATAAAGCAGGTCGAAGCCACTTTGCTAACACAGGAGACAACTGAAGAGAGGCCCGAAGGATGGATAATGGAGAATTCACCTACAGTCATTTCGAGCTCCCCAGCTATCCATGATCCTTCTAGCTCTCAGGCTCTGTCTCATGTAGTGCCTTGATAGCTTTTTATTTTTTATTTTCTTGTCTTGACTTGCACTTTTGTAGTTTGTAATTGGGACATCCATATCTTGGATTTTAATCTATCAAGCATTTTTTTCATTCAGTTGATTGATTCTACTAATGAGCTGCATATATTTGAATAAGTCATATCAGACTGCAGGATGTGAAGTCTAGGCATCTTTACTTCATGAAACAGTTAACCAATCTGTCTTCATGGAACATAGTCTTTCCTTTATTAAGCTTAAGTAAAAATGAATGTCGTTAGAAAAATATTGAAGAGTATGCTGAATAGAAAAGAGATTTCTTTTATCCTTATTTAATTCGTGACTTCCAAAAAATGTTACAAATTAACAAAACCAACTTGCTTTTATCGATAGTAAGGTCGGAGATGTTCAAAATTCCAACTTTAGGGAAATTCAATCCCTTCGACATTTGCAAGGTGATATCTCCCAATCTTCAATTTTTCTTTTACAATGTATGGGCCTTCCCAATTGGTACCCAATGTCCCTTCACTGGGATTATGACCCCCCCCAACTGAACAAGGCACAGGATGAGGTCACCTAGTTTGAAACTTCGAGCTTGAACTTTCTAATTGAAATGCCTTGCGACCCGTTGTTGGTAGGATGTGACCCTGAGACATGCTTTGTCTCTTTTCTCCTCAATGAGATCAAGACTCGTAGTGAGCAACTGGTTATTCTCCTCGGGGTTGAAGGTAGCTCTCCAGTGTGAAGTTACTTCAAACTCTACCAGTGTCATCGCTTCAATTCCATAGACCATTAAGAAAGGGGTTTCTCCTGTGGTGCTACAAGCCGTAGTGCGATAAGCCTATAGTACCTTCGATAACTCATCTACCCACGTCCCCTTCCTGGCTTCCAACTTTTTCTTTAGGATCTGCTTAATGATTTTATTTACCGCCTCTACCTGTCTATTGGTCTGAGGGTGGTTTACCGATGAAAAACTCTACAAAATCCCAAGGTTGTTGTAAAACTCAATGAATCGCTCACTGGTGAATTAAGTCCCATTATTGGACACTATTTGTTAAGGGACACCAAACTGGCAAATAATATTGTTCCAAACAAACTTCTCAATTTGAGAGGAAGAAATCTAGGCTAACTCTTTTGCTTCTGTCCATTTAGTGAAATAGTCTATGGCTACTACAGCATATTTACAATTTTGGTAACCTATGAGAAGAGGTCCTATTAGGTTGATCCCCCATATCGCGAAAGGCCAAGGACTGACCATTTACCGAAGGCAAGCTAGAGGAGCTTGGGGAATTTTACCAAACCTTTCGCATTTGTCGCATCTCTTGACGAGGTCAATTGTGCCCTGTTTTATGGTCGACCAAAAAAATCCCTGTCAAAAGACCTTTTGAGCCAGTGATAGCCCTCCCAGCGTAGTTCCCATAGTGCTTGGCGTGTATTTCTTTCAGGACGATATGGTAGTCAGAACTGTCAATGCACCTAAGAAGTAGAGCTGAGAAGCCCTTTTTGTATAGCACATCATCAATGATGTAATACCTAGCAGCTCAAAACTGCATGTGGCATGCTTCTAGCTTGTCTTTTGGGAGTTCACCATCCTGTAGGTACTTCAAAATTACGTGCCACGGTAGTCATTATTACAACATCTTTCTGTTTAATGCTGAGAGATGGAAGAATCTCTACAGGTATTGCATCTGAAAATTCTGTGTCCCTTGCCACAGCCAAGTGAGCTAACGCATCTGTATATGTGTTCTGAGCTCAAGGGACATGGTTAATTTTGTATTTCTAAAATTTATGGAGCAACTCTTGAGCCTTTTGCAAATAGATGGTCATTTTTGGTCCCTTTGCTTGATATTCCCCTTTTATATGACAAACAATTAATTGGGAATCGTTGAAGACCTTTAAATTTTTAGCTCGTACCTCTTTTGTAAGACAGAGTCCTGCGAGCACTGCGAGTAGCACCTTATATTCTACTTCATTATTGGTAGCTTGGAATTTGAGCCTCAAGGCACAAAGGATTTTATGCCCTTCTGGGTTGAATAATGGGATTCTTACTCCTAGCTTTTGCTTGCATGAGGACCCATTTATGTAAAGTTTTCACCATGATTCTTCTAGAGTTTCTATTTCCTCCCCTACGAGTTTGATGAATTCTACTATAAAGTTGGCTAGCGCCTATCCCTTAATTGCAGACTTCAATTTGTAATGGATGTCAAATTGGGCAAGCTTAATTGCCCACTTAAGTAAATGACCTGAAGCGTTCGCCTTTTAGAGAGTCTATCTTAATGGATACTGGGTTGGCGCTTCAATGGTATGGGCCTAAAAGTAGGGTCATAGTTTTCTCAATGCGATAACAAGGTAGTAGACAAGCTTCTCCATGGAAGAGTAGTTTTCCTCAGCATTTAGCAACCTTTTGCTCATATAGTAGACTGGGAGTTGCGCTCCGTTCTCTTCACGGACAAGGGCCACACTAATGGCATGTTGAGATACTCCTAAATAAAGAATTAGCTTCTCACCTTCTTGTGGCTTAGATAATAGTGGAGCTTGGCCCATGTATTCCTTTAGATGTATAAAGGTAGCTTCGTATTCCTCCGTCAATTTGAAGTGCTTCGCTCTTCTGAAGACATCAAAGAATGGTATACATCTATTTGTTACCTTTAAGATAAATCTACTAAGGGCTGCGACCTAGCCAATTAAGCTCTAGATGTCTTTAATTCTGCTTGGCAATCTCATATTGATGAGTGCTTTGATTTTCTCAGGGTTTGCTTCTATTCCTCTATCGTTTACCATAAACCCAAGAAATTCCCAGAAGCCACTCCAAATGCACATTTGAGCGGGTTTAACTTCATCCGATATACTCTTAGGATCTGGAACATTTCATCCAAATCCTTTACATGATTCAGAACCTGTCTGAACTCCACAAGCATGTCATCCATATAAACCTCCATGATCTTCCCAATTTGATCTTTGAACATTGCGTTGACCAACTGTTGGTAAGTCGCCCCTGCATTCTTGAGCTTGAAAGGCATCACCTTATAACAGTACAACCCTCGATCTGTGATAACGAGGTGTGCTCTTGGTCTTGTGGCTCCATGGGTATTTGATTGTACTCGGAGTATGCATCCATAAAATTGAGAAGCTGATACCTGGTTGTTGCATCAACAAGTTGGTCAATCCTTGGTAAAAGGAAGCTATCCTTCAAACAGGCTCTGTTGAGGTCTGTAAAGTCAATACACGTCCTCCATTTTCCATTCTTCTTTTTGACCAAGATAGGATTAGCTACCCAGACTAGGTAGTAAGCCTTCCAGATGAATTTGTTTGCCAATAGCCTATTTACCTCTTCCTTCAGGGCGTGAGAACACTTCGCATCAAAGGTCTTCTTTTCTATCTAACTAGTTGGTGGTGAGGATCGATATTCAACTTATACGACATAACCTTGGAGTCAATCCCCACCATATCCTCGTGACCCCAAGTAAAGACATCTAAATTTTCTTTAAGGAATTCTACCAGCTGGATCTTCACATCAGGGGGCAAGTTCTTTTCGACCTTGAGGCACTTCTCATCATCTGCCTCACTGACCCTGACTTCTTTGAGCTCTTCGATTGACCCAATCTCTGTATCCACTTCCAGGTCACGTGGGTCAAGATCATGGTTGACTTTGATCGAGCTCAGGGCTTGGGGCTCCTCATTAGAAACTACATCAACCCTTTTGCCCTTCTCCCCAAGCATGACTACGTCCTCATAACATTAGTGGGCCATGTACTGCTCGCCTCATATGCACTCGACTCCATTCGAGGTTGGGAATTAGACTATTAGTGTCCTGGTGGACATAACCAAGTCTAAATCATTCATCGCTGGTTGCCCTAAGACTATGTTGTAGGTCGAAGGCAGTCCATAACCAAGAAGTCCGCTAGAATGGTGCATTGGCAATCCTCGTCTCCCAAGGTGATGGGAAGTCTGACCTACCCTACGGGAAATATTACATCACCAGTGAAGCCAAAAAGAGGCTCGGGTGATAGTTCGAGATCACTCTGGGTCAACTCCATCTGTTTGAAGCACTTCTTATACATAACATTGACCAAGCTACCGGTATCTAACATAATTCTTCGCACTTCAACGTTGCCGACCTTGGCCCTAATGACAATAGCATCATTATGAGGGGACTGAATTCCCAGCACATCGTCATCCATAAAGGTAATGCATTCGAAAATCATCCTGGCTTTCTTGACAGGTCTGTTGGACTTATAACCCACAGACAAGACATAGCTCACATTTTGTACATATCATTCTTGTGAGCTATGTGAGGCTCCTGCGATGTGCGGTCCTCTATGGATTGTATAAATGGTTCTAACCATTGCTATTTGCTCTTGTTTGACGCTCTGGGAAGGTTATGCCTCTATTGCAGAGGTCACTAACCTATAGGTCGCACCACATAATCTTTCAAACTACCTCTCCTAATGAGATCCTTGATCATATCTTTAAGCAACTTGCATTCAGAGGTGGTGTGCCCAATGTCGTTGTGGTAGGCACAAAACCTGTTTGGATCCTTATACTTTGATGGGGTTAACAGGGGCCTAGGTCACCAAAAATTCTCGTTATGCTTTTCTGTGACGTATATTCTCTCCAGAGTGTCAGACAGGATGCTATAATTGTCATAGCGACCTTGGGGTTCAGGTCGCTCTGTCCTAGCTTTCTTTATGGCCTAGAAACCCACATTATTGATTTGGCACATTCTACCTTTGCCGCGTTTGTTTCTTTTCCCATCCTTGCCAGAAACTAAACCACTAACTTTGCCTTTTTGCCTGAATTTTTTTGGACTAAAGGTTTCCTCCCACCAGATTTCTTTTGCGGCCTGCTCATAGAACTCCTTCAAGCTCTTCACCAGGGGCTTATATATACTCTCATATAGTTTCCTATCTCTATGTAATCCCGCTGAGATTATCGTAAGAATACTGTCATCAAGAGGGACTCTCCACGTTGTTGATTTCACATTGAAATCTTGCAATGTAGTCTTTCAATGACTCATCCTTCTTCTGGAAAATTGTTACTAGGTGGCAAGACGGCCCGAGCTGATTCTGGAGGGCCCTATATTGGTCGATGAATTTGTTTTGACATTCCTCCCAGCTACCGATGCTACGAGCTAGAAGACCTTTAAACCATGCTCGTGGCACATCCCCAAGAGTGGCTGGAAAGACTTGACATTTGACCAGGGGGTTACTGATCTAAAGGTCCATCTAGATGTTGAAAGCATCCAAATGGTCGTACGGGTCACTTCTTCCATCATATGGTGGGATGGTCAGAACTTTAAAGTAATGGGGGAGAGGTTTCATTTCGATTTCCTTGGAAAGTGGAGTCCTCCCTTCATAATGACCCAATCAGTCTTGGGTTGAGGGACATTTCTCCAACCTCTGTACCCTCTGCATTAGCTCTTCGATCATCTGATCCTAAGTCTCGGATCACTAGTTCTTATCACTATCATGGCCCACTTTCGACCCTTCGATGTGGTGTGAGCTCTCAGCTCGTTGATTTCCACCATTCTTGCGATCTGGTTGTCCTCCCATTTCAGGTTGACAGCTGAAAGAATGACTTGAATCGGCCCTCTGGGCTCCTTCCCTAGCCAATTTCTGCTTTTGTGTTGGTGTCTCTACTTAAGGCTATTGGACTCCTTCCATAACGAGGTGACTCTGCCTTGTTTTTGTACTTTTTGGGTATGCACCTAGGCCAATGCCTCAATTGCATCAGTGATGCGAGCTGTCGAGGCCGTCAAATTAGTAATTTATAAACCGAAATTACTCTACTCTACTTGTAGTATAGAGCAACACCGAGTCGAATCCAAGGACCATGTTAGGATGATTTATCAATGATATTAGGAGCTAAATGGGGGGGGGGGTTTGGACGAAATTTAAGCTGAGCTAACTACCTAAAACATGCAGCAAAACAGAAATGAAAACTACAACAAACACACAA
>JANHAO010013933.1:0-15596 GCA_026873985.1 Saraca asoca | reverse complement strand
CAACTTAAGATTAATGCTTCCTTGATCACTAAATAATCATTCAATTGTTGATCATATTCTATGGCTTAAAATCACAACAAGGATCTTTGAAAATGATTAATGAGTCTAATTAGAACTCAGCCACAAACAATCTATCAAGATCTCAATGCATTGCTTGGTTTTCCTATTCTCTTCGAAAGGTGATTATCAAAATCTCAATAATTATATTAATATCTAAATTAAATGGATCTATTCAACTCAGATATCATAATAAAAGCAAAGAGAAAAGGATGAGAAATGAAAACAAATGAATGCAAGGTGAAACCAGAATCTCAACATTGATATTCAAGTCTTAATCCCTTAGATTGGTTACAAATTTAGCCTTCCATTGAAGGCAGAAAGTTATAGAAAAGAGAAAAGCAAAATTTTGCTCTTTGCCTCTCGAAATTCCCTCTAAGAAAAGCTTAAAAACTAAACTAAAAACTACCTAAACTATATGACTTTGTTGCCCAGGAAAAGAGAAGGCTGCATGGTTGGTGGAGCAGGTAGAAAACTCGTCTGGTTGCTTCTACCACTGCTATTGCATGTGGTGCCTAATGCAGACTACTTCTTCTAACTTTTACTACTCTCCAGCTGGCTAAGTGTGACTTGGAGAAAAGGATGATGCATTGGGCTCAAGATCCATGCCAATTGGTGCCTTAAAAGTCTAATTCTGCAGAAACCCATTTCATAGCAATTCTGCCTCTCTATTGTAGCTCATTTTTCATGCCCATAATGATCCATTTAGCTCTAGAAGTCTTATAAGAAATGTGACTTTATGTCTTAGCTTTCATTTGGGTTTAGTTTGACCTTAATTGGACTTCTATAACTCCAGTTATGACTTGATAAGTGCATAAAGGTCAGACTGCCCGAGATAGTATTCTGGTCTTAACTTCAACTCCAAATTCAAATAGCCAATTGGGTGATTCAGCCTTGGAATCTTTATGAAAATTGTAATGTTATGTCTTAGCTTCCTTACAAGATAAGAATCATATTAATTAGACAAGTGTAGCTCGAGTTATTACCAGATTACAGAAACTGCTCAAAATGGCCAAATTATGCAGAATTTCATATAATGCATCCAATTGACATCACGCCATAAAAACATGCTAACACAGCTAAAGTAAGTCAATTTTGAGTCTTAAAATACCAAGTGAGAGGACAAATAAATAAGTGAAATATTTTGTTGTCATACTTCATAGGAGATCCTAACCTATGGTAGGGCAAATCAACTAAGTTACTCTCAAATTTTAGGTGTAAAAAACCCTAAGCAACTTTAGGTAATATAAGGATACCTTTTTCAAACAAATATACTTCAGGTTTGATAGTAATAATCCATTTTAGAAAGAAAAATTTCTAGTCGGTCTTTCTAGATCTTTAGGAGATAAGGTTAGAAAGAAAATTAAAAACATATTCAATGGGATTATCCTATATGAATAACTTACCTATGGATAGCTTGTTGCTTATGTCCAAAAGGTAGCTCTTAAGATCTACCAGAAAGATAAAATCCATAGGCAGTTAGTCAAATAAAAAGCTCTCAACAAAAGAGAATTAGGATCCTTTTGTGAACAATTTAGTTTTACTTACCTAAAAATCCACATACCGAAGTATAGGCATAGGGAAAAATAGGCAAAAGCCAACCTAAATCTAAGGCCTCAAATATGCAGGAGTAGGACTATAGGAAAAACTTTTAGGATAAAACCTAAGTATACTCTTCCATCAAATGTAGATAAAAAACCAGTTTGTTTTAGATATAATAGGCCATGTCACATAAACAAATATTACAATCTAAATAAAAAATTAAGAAAACTTAAACTTGATAAGGACACTTTCAATCAAATCAGCAATCTACCTACTGAAGAATCTACAAAAGAAGATTCCTTTATATATGAAGAACAAGTTTAAGACAATAACCAAATCCAAGAAGATGATTGTTGCTCTTCTTTAGAATCTGAAGAATTAGTATCATCTAAAAAAGTCCAAATATGCTCTCTATAGAGCAAGATCATTTTTTTTTAAGTTAGCTACAAGTTATTAGATAATGATGAAAAAAGAAGTTATTTGTAAGAGTTCAAAAAAACTTTAGATAAACCTTCAACTTCTTCAAAAACCCCAATTTTAAAAATCTACAATTTCAAAAATGTTTTAGAAAAGTTTAATTTAGAAAAATGTAAACCTATTACCTTATAAGATTTACAATTTGAAGTAAATTGTCTCAAAGAAGAAGTCAAAGTTTTGAAAAATCAACAAAATCGTTTTAATAAAATGATTTCTGATTTTCAAAAAGGAAAAAATAAGGTTGAAGATGAAGAAAATATTAAAAGTAATGATGATAGTTTCAAACTTACATCTTCCCTAAAGATTAAAAATGGTATGAATTTGTTTCTTCAAGAGATATACAATTTCTGATGGAACAAAATGACTATACCAACAAATACCTACAAACTTAGGACAACAAATCCTTAGTGAATCTGTCCAAATAGGAGAAACCTCCAATTCAAATAGCACTTTAAAACAAATAGAACAACTTTTGTTCAAACCTTATGAAATCCCACCAGATAAGCAAAAATAGCTTAATTATCTCACAGATCTAAACTTTAAAATAGATTAGAAATAGCCAAAATAAGCCAAATGATTGAGGAATTAGATAAAAAAATTAGGAAAACATTTTGTTATCCTTAAGTTACTTTTAGGAGAAAGCTCTAGTAGAAATATACAAGCTTTAGATAAAGCTTCTAAAATAACTCAAAAGAAAAAGAACCAAAAGATGAAGCCTTCAAAACTTTAGCACCTTGGAAGCCTAGACAACCAAATTTTCAAAATACCTTAGATCTGAGTATGAAATAATCTAACTTCTATAATAAATAACCATGGTTTATACAGCTTACCAAACCAAATAGGGATGACAGTTGTTCATGTCCTAGTTGCCAGATTTATTGGACAACTCAAATGTTAATGGGATAAGCATCTCACTAACTTAGAAAGACAAGAAATTTACAATGCTTACAAATTAGATAGTCAAGGAGAATTAGTCTTAGGATTAGATGGTCAACTCATCACTAATACCATAAATACCTTGATCTATACAATCACCATGTACTTTATAGTAGATCTTAGCCTATGGAAGGATAAATTAGCTGAACTTCTCTCAAATCTTAGGTGCAAAACCATAAGTAACTTTAGATGGTATAAGAATACCTTCTTCAAGCAAATATACTCTAGATCTAATAGTAATAAACCTTTTTGGAAAGAGAAATTCCTAGCAGGACTCCTTAGATATTTAGGAGATAAGGTTAGAGAAAAAAAATAAGGAACAAATTCAATAGGATTATCCCATATGAACAACTTACCTATAGAAAACTTGTCACTTATGTCCAAAAGGTAGCTCTTAAGATTTGTCAGGAAGA
The DNA here is from genome assembly GCA_026873985.1 of Saraca asoca. Taxonomy (NCBI): domain Eukaryota; kingdom Viridiplantae; phylum Streptophyta; class Magnoliopsida; order Fabales; family Fabaceae; genus Saraca; species Saraca asoca. The sequence goes on along the minus strand of JANHAO010013933.1, from coordinate 12,171 downwards.
TAAAATCCATAAGTAGTTAGATAGAAAAAGAGCTCTCAACATAAGAGAATTAGGATCCTTTTGTGAATAATTTGGTTTTAGCTACCTAAAAAACTCACAAACCAAAGCATAAGCATGGGGAAAAATAGGCATAAGCCAACCCAAATCCAAAACCTCAAATACGTAAGAGTAAGATCATGGGAAAATATCAAAATAGAAATCTAGATGAACTAGGATCTTTGGGATAGGCCAAAAAGTTTGCCACCAATGGATCAACCACTAAGGGAACTTGAATTTAATATTCTTGTTAAGAAAGAATAACCAAGTATGTTGAAAATCTTTATTTGGAAATACAAAGTATTTTTCCATGCATCAATATAATCCCAATAAGAGTATCATGTTAGGTCATATGACTTTGAAATTTTTTTGTCATCTGATAGGTTTTTTCCCTAATCAAAAAGTGAAAGGATTTTATCGATTCGAAAAGTTAAATAAGTTATTATTGAGTTTGATTCATCCATATGTGGTTTGATATTTACGAACCTAGAATCAACTAATATAAACTTAAAGAGCTTTAAATTTTTATTTAAATATTTTGGCAAGTAGGGCTAATTTTTTTGGAAGATTCTAGCTATTGCCTCACTGGGATTGGGGTTACAGATTTTGGGTTCCATTTGGAGAATATTTTTAGCATCTAGTTTTTGGATATATTTGGTAATAAACTTGTTAGGGTTAGATTGAGGTTGGACCTTTAGTGGAACATATGCTTTTGTGATTTTGAGTGCCTTTTGGGCAATGAGTTCATTCAATTTGGAAGGAGTGAGGGTCAATGACTTGTCACCAGCAATTTCTAAGAAAACCTTGATATCCTTTTCTTCAGCAATATTATCCTGAGATTTCTTTTGAAGTGCCAATGGCATTTGACTTGTAATGACTTGTAAGGTTTCTATTGGGAAAGGGAAATCATTTGGGGTCAGTGCTTTAACTGTAGATTTGGAGGAAGGGGCAACTTACTTGCCTTTATCTTTGGGATTTGGAGATTTCAGTTTGAGATCTGAAGGTAGATCCTTATTTTTATCTCGCTCTTTTCTCAATATTATTTCCCCTACCAAAATTTGCAAGTGAAGAAATCAAGAAAGGAATTGGAAGAACCTTTTTATAAATTCAATTTGAAAAATAAAAAATAGATAAGATGGTTTGCCATCTTGCAAAAATTTGTTTTGATGCCAAATTTTGTACATTTTTTTAAAGAAAATGCTTGAGAGATTGGTAGTTTATCTAGACTATAAAATTTTAATTTCATAAATCACTTTAGAATTTTTAAATACATAAAACAATTAACAAAATCTTTGATTGTTGAACATTTTTGTTAAGAAGGGTTCCAGTGTGTTAATGTAAATACAACTATATGTACCGTATCATTTTTAATTTGCTTTAAGATTCCACCATATCCTAGATCTAAAGCATCGGTCTTTACAATCTTATAGCCTGGTCGATCACTGTTATGCAGACATGGGAAATGTTTGACTTGACATTTGACTCTTCTAACAATATTTGTATGTAAATCCATCTATAGAGGATGAGATTTTTTCAACCTATCATGTAAAGGTTGAACAACATTTGATAAATTTGGAAAGAAATTTGTAACATAATTTAAACATCCTAAAAACCTTTGAAATTAGATTTTCTCAATAATTTGATCATAAAATATTTTAGCAAACTGAATTGCCCTTTTAATTGGAGTTATAGGTCCTTGAAAAATGTTATGACCAAGAAATAATATTTGTCTAAAAAAGAGAAATCTTTTTCTTTAAAATTGCAAGTCCATTTTTCTAGGTAGTTTCCAAGAAAATGTTTGGGTGTTTGAAATGTTGGTCTAAATTTTGAGAAATGACCAGAATATCATCAATATAGACAATGATAAAATTTGCAAAGGTATTATAAATTTCATTCATAATCCTTTGAAATTCTGAGGGAGCATTTTTCAAAGTTTATTTATACAAGGTCAAATTCCAATAGAAAAGGTAGAATAGGAGACGATGTAAAGTCTAGTTTGGTCTCTCCTCCCCAATCATCTTTAACCTTCTCCCAAATTTACCATGACCCAGAGTTATATCTTTGTTTAAATTTTGTTATATCCTTCTTAGAAAGAAGTATAAATTCTTCCTATAAGAGATCAATATTTAAAAAGTTTTCTTTAGTTTTTATAACATAACTTGACTTATTAAAAAAGTTTGAATTAGATTTATAAAGTTCTTTGTCAAGTATCTTGGGCATTTCCTAGTCATCAATCTGCTGAATGATGTTTTCAAAATCAATTTGTTCTTTGAAAATTGATTTGGAATCATCTAAATTTGATTTTAGAGAACTATTTGAAGAAGATGTAGAAAAAGAAAATTTAGATGACAAAAATCTAAACATAACATTAGCAGTAGAACACAAACAATAAAACAAATAAACAAATATGTGAACTTTCCCCAGTCTAATATCATAATTTTCAAGTGCAATAGATAATAATATGAACTATAAATTAAGTTACTACATAAAGTAAATACTAAGATTTTAACATGAATAGTTTCTTTGGATTACTTAGCCTTAACTTATGTTAGCCATAGTAGCACGAAAGACAAGAACTACCCCTTTCTCAACTCAACTTAAAATGGGAACTTATGCTCCTCGATGAACATATGTATCACAATGAGCTAATAGCCATCCAGATTATTTTCATGCTCAAGTATTAGTATAAACATCATAAAACAATAATAATTTCTAGTTTATTTAGCCATCTTTACTTCCCCTTAACTCTAATACCAGATACACAAGTGAACACGAAACGAATAAAATAAAACCTAAAAGATGTAAAGATTGTAATAGGACTACAAACTCAAGGATGCTAATTATATGCAGAATTAAAATTTTATTGATTTAAAAAGAAAATTTATAGATTTGTCAAAACTCCAGAAAAGCTCTAGAGAGAAGTTAGGAAGGGGTTGGCAATTTATGCCTTACATTTGGGAGATTTGAGCTATTTATAATGAAATTTGGAACCTGTAGCAGTACCTAAACAATGCCCTATTACAGTGTATAATAGATTTAATTATTTGTTATAATAAAAGTGTTAATGAGAATCTTATCATTTTGTTTGTGACAGTATCTTTCTTTTTTTACTTCTTTATCAAAGTTGTCAGGCCAAAAGCTATTTTGTTCTTTTCTTCTACCAGCACTTCATTTGTATTTTATCTAGTTCAAACTTTTTCAACAAGTCAACTTTTATTATAAAAATTGAAGAAATTTTTTTAAGTGTTGATCCTTCACAAGAAGAATTTATACATTGTTCTAGGAAGGATGTAACAAAACTTAAATAAAGATACAACTTTTTGCATCTTGGTTGTGTCCAAGTAGCTGCCAAACCTATGACTAGGTTAGGTTCAAATACTACAATGCTTCTTTGATAGGAGCTGAAGAAATTAGTATGTTACAAGGACCAATTCACTTCAACTGCTACCTAAATGTCTCCTTTTGTTTAAAGGAAACACATGGAGATAAAATTTTAGTTTTAAATACCAAATTATTTGGGTATAATATGATACCTGAATCAATTTCTGTAGTTATAACCTATAAGATTCAGTATAAACTCTACAACTCTTAAAATTCAAGAATTCTGAAACCTCCTAGTAGGAAGGGGCAAACAAATTTCTAAGTAACCAATACTTTTAAGGCTAACCTCCAAATGCCATCTAATATATCTAGGGATAAGATAGAATTCTTAACAAATTGGTCTCTCCTTAGGATAACTCCTTCTAAGGTAGAAAACTCCCAAATCTTTAGGATTATCCAGAACACTTTAGGGCAAGTAAATCTTTACTTTAATAGGAGTAGATCTAGGATAAGAAATCCTACAGTAATTAAAATAAAAGATGGTTCTTCTAGCTCTCCAAAATCTAAAGTTTCTAGGAAAGAAACTTGTAATCTACCAAGACACTTAACTACCATAAACTCAATTCTAGTCATGCTTTGATAATGAAAGCTATAGAATCTTCCCATATTGCTCCAATTTTATTCAAAAATCAGTCTTACATGGGTTACTTATGGGAGTACTTGTATTGAAAACAAAATCCTTTGTCCAAATATTCGATGCTTCAAAGGAAAGGATCGATGAAATGGTGGGCCAATAATAACCAAGCTCATTGTGCTCACAAATTGGAAATCATGAAATGGTTTGAGTAACATCCTCGATTCCATAAAAATGCCAAAAATAGAACCAACCAATTCCTTTAGAACAAATCCCAAATTGTGGCCTCCTTCGCAACCATCAGCAATGAGGAAGACTTTGTCAACCGTCTACAAGAGATATTACTCCAATTAATAGGCAAAAATATAGTCTCTAAAAGTGAAGACAATTATTTTGGTCTCAATAATTAAGTCAAAATTTAGTCTACATGAAGATTCAGATTCAAATGAAATTTCATCCAAATAAAATGCAAATGAAGCATTGGTAAAAGAAAAGGATAAATTTACTTTTGATTGACATCTTTTGATAAAGAAATCAAGAGAAAAAGATTCCTTTCAAAACTAGTCACTATAGTAGCACATGGTCATTTACTATACACTATTGCGGTGCACTATAATAGTCACTGAACATTGCAGTGCTATACTATAGTAAATAGTAAATTTTTCTATAAATATCAAGTTTTCCCAAATGTAAGGCACAAGTTGGCAATCCCCTTCCCACCTTCTATTTAGAGCTTTGCCAAATTTGTAAGCTTTTTTTTTTCAATTATTTAAATCTCAATTTTGCATTTCATATTAGTTTTGTAGTCTTGCTATCATCTTTGCTTACTTCTGATCCTACTTTGATAATGAAAGCCATAGGAATCTCCAAATGCTTTTACAATTCTATTAAAAAGTTGGACTTCCATGGGTTTATTTTTAGGAATATCAATATTTCAAGAAGAATCCTTTATCCAAATATTCGATTCTTCAGTGAAAAGGATTGATAAAATGGTGGGCTAATTACAATCAAGCTGATCATGTCCATGAATTAGGAGTCATGAAAAGGTTCAAGCAGCATCCTTATATCCACAAGAATGCTAAAGCTGCAACCAACTAGTTTCTATAAAACAAATTACAAATTGCAGCTTCCTTTATAGCCATCGGCAATGAAGACGACTTCATATATCATCTGCAAGACATCTTGCTTCAACTTAAAGGTAAAAATACAGTCTCCACTACCTCAAGTGCAGCTAGAGAATTTGAAGACCATACCTAATCAAATAAGGACGACTATTTTAGTCTCAATGATTGAGCCAAAATTCAGGCCAAATGAAGTTTCAAATTCAAATTGAAGTCCAATCCAAATGAAATGCAAATAGTTTTGGTAGAGGAAAAGGACAAAATTCCTTTCAGCCTGCTAACTTTGATAAAAAAGTCAAAAAAGGAAAATGCTGTCGTAGATGAAATGATGAGATTCCTATCAATACTTTCACTGTAGTAAATAATCAAATCTATTGTACACTATAGCAGTGCACTATTTAGGTATTATTACTAATTCCAAATTTCATTATAAATAGCTTAGATCTCCCAAATGTAAGACACTAGTTGCCAACCCCTTCCCAACTTCTCTTTATAGCTTTTTTAGAGTTTTGCCAAATTTGCAAGCTTTTTTTTTTCAAATCAATAAAATTTTAATTTTTTACAAAATTTGCATACTTTAGTTTGTAATTCTACTATGATCTTTACTTCTTTTAGGTCTATTTGGGCGCATGTGTGTATATGTATATATTATACACACACATCTATCAGTGGCCTTTTAGAACATAAGGGGTCAATTCTTAAGCTTCTAAGTTGATGAATCGATTCATAAGCTTAAAATTATTTTTTGAAAATATTTCGAAAGATCTTCAAGTTAGTGTAAGAAATAAATAAAAAACATACCTCTAGCTAAGCTTTTTTGAGTTTGATTATTAGTTTCTAATTCTTGATGTTTAATTGTTAATTTCTAATTCTTGATCTTGAATTATTTTGTTATAATTTTTCTGTGTTCCTCTAATTTTATCTTTAATATTTTGAGAGAGTACTTTCTAGCCTAATAGAACCTTATAACCTAAGTGACAAAACTTCATAAGCTTATATATCTCTAAGCCTTAACCTCTCTTATTCCTTTTTTTAATTATTTTCTCCTATCAAGAAAACCTTTCATTAATCCTACTTTATGAAAGATTAATTCTATCAACATAACTTAAAAAGTTACAATTGCCACACTAGTGATGACTCACATAAATGTGTAACTCATATCATATGAATGTTTTGAAAAGACAAAATCCAAATTCAACATTTTAAGTTCATGTTCTTAAAGCATGATAGTTGTGGATCACATTAAAAATCTCTTGAAAAGACATGTTTTACATTTTCTCACATAACCCACAAATATTATAGTAATAAGAATAAATTCGGATATGACCATACTTATTTATTGAATAGTGTGAAAATGTACTTATGTGAGAAAAATTAGATCATGAATTGTGGCAATTATTTTCTTTACAATAAACACTTCCTTGTATGTATTACAATGAACAACAACTTTCATATAAGAACCTTATGAGGCATTAACTTTATAGGTCCACTGCACATATCCAAAAGGATAACTCATGTGACACAATTAACTGAATATGGGGTAGTAAAGTTGTGTCATTATCCTTTTATTTAAGAAAATTACATAGAAAGAGTAATAAGGCCCATATGATCTACTTGACATTTATACAAATTAGCCAACAATGCTTTAGTTATTGGATTAGCTACCATTAGCTGCATGCTGATATGTTAAATGGTAATCTCCTTCATATTTACTTCCTCCCTTATAACAAGATACTTAATGTCAATATGCTTATTATGGTTGCCACTTTCATTATTGTTTGAAAAGAAAATTGTTGCTAAATTATCATAATATATCTTGATTTGTTTTTGAAATAGAATCAATCACCTTTAATCCTGTGATAAAATGCTTCAATCATAGTGCTTGTGAAGTAGCATCATAACATACTATGAACTCTACCACCATTGTAGATGAAGCAATAATAGTTTGTTCAGCACTTTTTCAAAAAATAGCTTAACTAGCAGGCAAAAAATATATCTTAAAATAGATTTATAGGTGTCTAGGCATCCTACAAAATCAAAGTCTAAATACCCAGCCATTTCAAGATTTTATGTATGCTTGTAAGTGAGTTTATAATCTTTAGTTCCTTGTAAGTACCACATCACTTTTTTTTATAGCTTTGAATGTTTAGGACTTGGATTTCTTTGATATATGCCAACATTCCCACAACAAATGCAATATCGGGTCTAATACAAACCCAAACATACATTAAGCTTCTAACAACTAAAGCATAGGGAACATTTTCATCTAATTTTCCTCTAAAAAGTTTTGTGGTGACTAATTGAAAGTGAATATATCTCCCTTAACTATGGGTGTTAGAGTAGGAGAACAAGCACTCATTTTGAATCTTGCCAAAACTGTTTCAATGTAAGCTCATTGAGATAGTCCTACGACTCTCTTAGTTCTATCTTAGTGAATCTCAATACCAATTACATATGAGGCTTCACTTATATCTTTCATTTCAAATTTTTTGATAAGAAAATCCTTAGTTTCATGTAAAAATTCCATACCATTTCTTGCAAGTAGTATGTCATCTACATAGAAGACTAGAAAAATGTATTTGCTCCCACTAACCTTAAGGTATATGCATTGATCAATATAGTTCTTCTTGAAACTAGATGAAATGATAATGTTGTGAAATTTTATATACCACAATGGGAAGCTTGTTTAAGTTCATAAACTTGCAAGCTAAGTGACTATCTTGTAAAAAACCCTTAGGTTGTTCCATGTATACCTTCTTTTCTAGATCCCTATTTAAAAAATGCCATTGGAAAGTGAATTACAATCTCGTTTTCATTTAGTATGGTTCTAAAAAAGAGAAACACTTCCATATGGGATTTTGGTTCGCACACTCTAAACAAAATGTAATCTTAAGATAAATTACTCAACTCAAAATTGAATTTTCTTTAATTTCTTTATACTTAAATTATAATTAATAAGAGGAAAAACATCATGTATGGTTAGGGGCTTTAGTTCCCAAATTTTTCAAATTAAAATTTTTCCTTGCATTTTTAAATTGTTTTTAAGAAAGTTTACATTTAGTCTTCAAAAGTTATAACATTTTCATAAAAAATTTTAAAAAATTGTAAATTAACTACCAAAAGACTTAATGTCTAGCTTCACCCCTATAACTAATGTTTTCTTTTTTGTTATGTGTGAGGTTCTTTGTGACTTTAGGATGGATTCTAGGTTTAGGTAGGGGTGATAGTACAAATACACTAAAAGGGGTAAAATGGTGTTTTACTTTTCCTCTTAATTTTCAAAAAAAGCATATGATTTAAAAACTATTCAACAATAAAACCAGTATGGAAAGAGCAAATATTCTTCAAAACTTGCAAATATTAGGGTAAAGATGATACAACTAATGTATAAATGTTTAACAATCCAAAAGGAATGTTTTTTAGGTTTGCTCCTCTTTTTCATTGTCAAATGAACACTTGAGGGTTATTCACTAGTACTTTCTTTTGAGCCTTTTTACAATATTTAGCCACTTAGTATTTCTCTAGAACTAGTGATGGCAATAGGTTGGGTCTAGGTAATCCTTACAAGACCTAATTCAAAGACCCGACAAGCATCCATTTTGGACCCATTTGAATTAAAAAAATATAATTGTGAATTTTTTTCTAATTAAAAAATAAAGATATAAAATTATTTTTTTCTTATTAATAATAGCTTGTTGCAAAGTATGTTATCAAAACGTGTTTAATGTGATACCTAAAGGAAACAAAAAACATATTGAATATTTAATAGTTAAACCCAAATTCAAACCATTAAGTAGTAGGATTAACCTATTAGATACATATGCTTTGGTTCTGGTAAGACTCATTAGGTTTAGATATTTTTGCCATCGCTATTGACTAGGACTGAACCAACCCCACCTTACAATTCAAGAATTTTTCTGGCCTCACATTGATAAGTGCATAAAAACACAAGTCGAAATAGATTTATTAGTAGCATTTTTGAATATATGAGGTATAAATGTGATATTATTGGACAATTATTTAATAAAATGCTATTATTGAATTCCTTTTATTTTTTTATGTCATTTTAGGTCATAAAAGTTAATATCAACCATGTACCACTTATTCCAACATTCAACCTAGTCAAGTCATTGTTTATATACATACATGACAACATAATTCAAGGGATTGGTGAGTTAAATTTTTATAAATAAAATCAAGTGATTCATGTACTGAATTTTAAGGGAATCAAAGGATTACTATCTTAAAAGCTTTAAACTTGCACCTAACCCAAGTTTTGTTTAGATGCATGGTTTAAGAAATTAGAGGTTGATTTTAATTGGAGAAGGTCAAGGAAAAGATTGAAGCTAAATTTTGGGAATTCATAGGCTCTTCCCCATTGTAAATTGAAGCATTGACTAGCCATCTATAACACTTCTCATTCATTGAGTCATGCACCTCCTTCTCATACTTTCTTGAGATGATCTTTTATGTTCAGTGTTTCTATTTCTTAACTTTAATTCTTTTCCAAGAGTTGTAAAGTTTATAAATTTGCTTATGTTCAAAACTCTTTATCATCTTTAGTTTCTTATTATCCAAAGATTATTCTTTTTAGTTTCATATAATTGTTATTTGCTCTTTTTATGTGGTACTATTTAAATATCTCATTGAGGCCTTATTTATGCATAGTTAAATGAATTGCTTTATACAAATGCTTTGATTTATTATTTTTTGTATGAAAACATCTTTATCAAACTATCTTGAATATATTTGAATTAAAATCATCCTATGACTTTCCAAAATCAAAAGATTTTCAATTCTTAAATTCTTGGATTAGTATTCGAAGAACTGGTGAAGTGGATTCTTTGAGAATTGGTCCTAAATACACTTGTCAGGCAACCTAGACCTATAAATCTGTGTTTGAATCTCTATATTCCTACGTACTCTCTATTTTCAGTAATTAATATTATGATATTTATTTTTGCTCTTTTGGATGAATAAAATTGTGGGCTGCTCTATTTTTTATTGTTGAAATTTGTTAAGTATTTTGTACTTCATTATTTATCATATTGCCTAGATGTTGGTATGCTTAAAAAAGTGATTTCCTTATATAAATGTCTCATTGAGGCCTTATTTATGCTTAGTTAAATGAATTGTTTTATACAAATACTTTGATTTATTATTTCTTATATGCAAATATCTTTATCAAACTATCTTAAATTTATTTGAATTAAAATTATCCCATGACTTTCCAAAATTAAAAGATTTTCAATTCTTAAATTATTGGATTAGCATTAGAGGAACCGGTGGAGTGGATTCTTTTGAGAATTGGTCCTAAATACACTTGTCAGGCAAACACTCATACCTAGACCTATAAATTTGTGTTTGAATCTCTTTATTCCTACTCTCTGTTTTTAGCAATTAATATTATGATATTTATTTTTGCTCTTTTTGATGATTGAAATTGTGGGATGCTCTATTTTTTATTGTTGAAATTTGTTAAGTATTTTGTACTTCATTATTTATCATATTGCCTAGATATTGGTATGCTTAAAGAAGTGATTTCCTTATATAAATATCTCATTGAGGCCTTATTTATGCACGGTTAAATGAATCGCTTTATAAAAAAACTTTGATTTATTATTTCTTATATACAAACATCTTTATCAAACTATCTTGAATTTATTTGAATTAAAATCATCCCATGACTTTCCAAAATCAAAAGATTTTCAATTCTTAAATTATTGGATTAGTATTAGAGGAACCGGTGAAGTGGATTCTTTGAGAATTGGTCCTAAATACACTTGTCAAGCAACCTAGACCTATAAATCTATGTTTAAATCTTTGTATTCCTACTCTTTATTTTTAGCAATTGATATTGTGATATTTATTTTTACTCTTTTTGATGATTGAAATTGTGGGATGCTTTATTTTGTATTATTGAAATTGTTAAGTATTTTGTACTTCATTATTTATCATATTGCCTAGATGTTGGTATGCTTAAAAAAGTGATTTCCTTATGTAAATGTCTTATTAAGGCCTTATTTATGCATAGTTAAATGAATTGTTTTATACAAATACTTTGATTTATCATTTCTTATATGCAAACGTCTTTATCAAACTATCTTGAATTTATTTGAATTAAAATCATCCAATGAGTTTCCAAAATCAAAAGATTTTCAATGAGAACATTAAGAATTGTGAAAGTTTTCAAAATATCCAATTCACCCCCTCAAGTTGCTGTGTCCTACAACTTTTACAAATTTTTGGAGGTGTCCAAGCATGATATATGAAAATGTAATTGAGGTTAGACTATTAAAGATGCCTAAATTTTCATAGAAAAATATTCTTTTCTTTTATTTTGTGCTGAAGAAATTTAATCAAACACAGTTATTTCTTAATTCATTAGGCTTTCCTAAAAGCTCATAGTAGTTTTCTACATTTGGCAATTGACTGAGTAAATAAGCTGCTATAACTAAACAATATTTGGTGAATGCATCACATACACAAAATTATGGAACCTAGAACTGTAGGACAACACTAGATTGGATTTCTTATAATCAGTCAAACAATTGTTTGCTTTGCCCATTTATGAAATGAAACAGTTCAAGTAATCTTCACATTGGTAACTACATGCCTTCAATCTTCACAATTTGTGCCTATGCCGGCTATGATCTTCACAAAACTTAAATTTGTGATTTTAAATGTACTTGATCATAGAATATGAATAAATGATGGATGTAATGCCCATAAAAAAATGAAATCAATTTAAATCATGTTATCTAAAATATGCTTTGCATGACCATGTGTGAATAAATGCAAAAAAAAAAAAGAAGTAAAAAACCAGAAAATATTTTGATTTATTAAAATAGATTTTTACATACATAAACCAAAAAAAGAAAAACAGAATTCCAGTACATCATTAGCAAATTAGAGTTGCTAATGATAATTTATTAAATATTTTGATACGCAACATGAATGGTATGATTTTAACTTGCAACTATGACAAAAACTCTCATTAGCAAATTAGAAGAGAAAGTACACATCAAAACCTAGTAAGCTTTTCTTTATATCATCAAT
>JANHAO010013932.1:0-15601 GCA_026873985.1 Saraca asoca | reverse complement strand
AGAAGAATACTTATTTTCATTAATGATAAAATTATAAATAATATTAAATATATTTTTTTCATCTTAAAAAATAAAAAAAATATTTTTTTTTAAAATTTATATCCAAATAAATTTTTTATTTTTTGATTCTAAAAAAATAATTTTTAAAAACTATTTTTAAAAAATTATTTTTAAAAATAATAAAATCAAAACACATGAAAATACTTTCAAACATAACATGCCCATGATCTCCACGCACACAACTCTCTCATACTTTTTATTATTATATTTCTATATTAAATAGCTTTTCACACCAATTAAGTAAGACTCACGAGAGATGATGTTTGATGTATACTAGACATATTAAGTAGGAGTATATTTATATAAAAGTGAAAAAATTAAATTATAAATATTAAATCTTGTATTAACATTTATGATTGAAATATAATTAAATGTCATATAATTACTTTAAAAAATTACATAATTTTATATTTAAATCTTGATTGTTAATAAAAAAATTGATGGGTATAATTTATTTATATTACTCTGGAAACAAAATAGTATTCTTGTTTAATTTGTTTGTGAGAAATAATACGTAAAGTCACGCTCTTTCATTTGATCACTTTTTGAACATAATAATTTATAAAATATGAAATGATGTGAATATTTTGAAAAATTATAAAAAAGAAAAAGTGTGTTGAGAATTATGGTGGGTAGCAAGTCTTGTCAAATTGAATTGGACTATAGACTAATGGAAGAGAGGAGTGACACAAAAACGTAGATTGGAGGGTGACACAACAAGGCTGATGGGAGCCCAGCTTGTCGTGGTGTACACACTCTTCGGTTGAATCTGTCATGTGAATCCAGAAACTCATCGTGTCTTTCGCCTAAAATACAATCTGAGTGCAAGTGTGGCGGCTTGCCATGCCAAGCCAAGCCATGGATGAATCTGTCATATATATCAAGCTAATTACAATTTCGCTTGGTCCCATAGCATGTAATCCGTATAGAATTTACACTCTGTCCATTTTCACCAAAGATTTTTTATATAAAATTTTTATTTCATTTATATATATCCTATTATTAAAAAAATAATATATCATCTTATAATTTTAGAAAAAATATTTTTTTTTAAATAAAGGATGTTATTTTTTATTATAGTTTTCATATTTGATATTGAATAAATAAAATATTTTTTATTATCTTAATATTTTATAATTATAAATATAAATAAATTAAAAAAGTTCATATGAAATATGTTTTCCGGTAAAATAATCGGAATCTTTCGCAGATGCTGTGTTAAAATCGATCACTCGTAAAGATGTATAAGAAATTCAGACCACAGATATTGTAAGTTTGTAACTTATAGTTAAGCATGGAGTTTTACATTAGAAATTAATTTAACAAGCGGGATTTACATATGGAAAAGAAAAGGAAGTGTAAACCAAGTTAGGTGCTAAGGGCTAAGCCATTCAACGAGCATGGAAACTGAATCCTCGGAAAATAGGAGCCTTGGCTTCTTCTTGAATGGTAACAGAGGCAAGCCAGTTGAGATTGAAGATGAGGATGAGGATGAGTTCTTCTCCTTTTCTTCTTGAACGCTGTGAGAGAAGATGGTCTGACCTTTTTCCTGAAGCTTGGACAGCTCCTTTGTCCACATGTCCACCAGCCCAGGCATGATCACTAGAAGTGCTTAGAATCTGGAGATAAACTTGTAGGTGAGCTTGAACGTCTCTCTTGCTGTTTGTGCTTGATGCTTTGAAGCTAAATATGTAGAAAGAGGTTTATATAATAAAAGAGACTTACTTTGCTGTATCTGTGTGCCTTGAAACAGACGGAAAACAGCAACTAGGGTGGGGTCAAAAAAGTCGTCATCTATTCATTTTTTAAAAGAAAAAGGATACAAAGCCACTGCACGCAGTGGTTTCTTTGCGTCTCTATGTTTCAAACCAAATTGAGGTCCAACCAGAAAGAATTAGCATGTGGGAACTGGGATCAGCTAGCTAGCTAGATGGTTAATTCAATTATACAAATCCCATTTCCCTTTACTTGTTGGCATGTGGCGATTTAAGGTTCAGTATCAGCCAAATTATAGCAAGCTTGACAAAGATTCTAACTTTGTCAACACAAGCAAATGGTAATGATAATTCAGGACACCACCGGTTCATTCTATATTCGGTTACTTTAATATTAACTTCTACTCTCTATAATTTTGTGTACAACTCTCGTAAATATAAATATTAAAGGGATTAAATATAAATCACTAAAAAATTTTAGAGAAAATTTCTATATTATTTGAACATAATACAAAATTTTCTTCTAACTTCAAAATCTATACGGATCTCCTCTAAAATTTAAAATTTACTATATTTAAATTTTATTTAATAATTTCTATTAATTTAACGTTAATCAATCTGTTAAACATTAAATTTAACCAAAACAATGCTAAATTACCCTTGTATAGTTTATATATTGATTGGCTTCTTTTGTTTAAGAACCATTTACACATTGTAGAACACATTAATAATTTGGAGTCCTGTATGTGTAAGGTAGAGGGAATTTGAAACTTCAATAGATCAGTGATGACTAAATACCATACATTAGACAGTTTTCCTTGAAGAAAAACATTGAAAAAAGAGGATAAAATGTTATTTTAATTAAAAAATAAATAAAAACTATTGATTGATGGTATAAAATATTAATTCTATACTAAAAAAGATATGATAAGGCTTTGTTGAAGAGAAGGAAAAAAATAAGAAATTCTTTCTACTATATATTAAATTTGAGGTATTTTAGTAATTAGATTTTTTATTTTATTAAAGTATTATTTTCAGATAAAATCTTGATATATTTGAAGAATATTTTAGATGAATCTCTATTAAATGAGATTTTGTATAGGTTTTAAAATTATACTGGAGGTTGGCTCTTATTATTATTTAAGGGTATAAGATCTCACTATATTTTTTTCTTTTTTCTTTTTTTTTTGAAAAGTACTAACTTTTAAAGGGTTATTCTGAAAATTTTAAAGACGTAGGAAAAATTATGTTGTTTTGAAACTTCTGGGGTTGGGCTTACTGTTATTTTATCTATTTTAAACATTGGATAGGTTAATATTATTCGCTCAGCCTAGAAACCAACCTTCTTCCCTCAGAATCTAAAATAGCGTTGTCAAGCTCTTTTCAACTTCAACTCGTCTTCTTTGCTCCCTTCGTTCATTCAGAGAAGCAAAGTGGAGGCGTAAAGAAGGAGAACAAAACGATGTCGTACGACGACGTAGAGATTGAGGACATGGAGTGGAACGAAGAGCTTCAAGCGTACACATACCCGTGTCCATGCGGGGACCTCTTCCAAATCACAAAGGAAGATCTCAAGCTAGGCGAAGAGATCGCTCGGTGCCCTAGCTGCTCCCTCTACATCACGGTCATTTACAATATCGAAGATTTTATCGGCGATTCCAATCAGGATCAAAAGAAGAATCTTGAGCCCTCAAAGCAACAAGCCGTCGCCGTTGCCTAAATTTCAGGTTCTTTAACAGTCTTATATAAAAAATATGTTACTTTTATCATCCCTCGTTTGATTGGTCTTCTCTAGTTGTTGGTTTATTAGTTTTCAATTGATTATGCTTATTTTGTAAAAATATAAGGCTCCCCTGCTCGCTGCTAAAATTGTATGGTAGTCTGTTTTGTATGGCCCGCTTATGGAGTCAATTACCAACTAGGTTCTGTTTGAGAGACCTAGAATATAACCAGAGAGGGAGAATTTCGAACAATTTGTGCCTAATTTGGATATTCCTTCAAAGGCTTCTATTTCTGGAATGTCTCACTTCCATCAGCAAGTGGAAGAATTGGTTTGATGGTTTCTTTTCTCTCATTATTCAGCTTATGAAAAGGAGGAAACTCCATGTTAGTGGGGTTGTAATTCTAGGTGCAATAGTGGGATATTTGGTTTTTCAATTGCAATTATATTGAGGTAGAATTGTTCATGCTTAAATAAATTTTAAATCTATTTTGAGTTTTATAGAAGCATGGGTTTCCCAATGGGGTTCCCCAAGAAAACGAGCATTTTTTATGGGCTATGACTTCATGTTCAATCATTTCTTTGGGTTTCTCTATGTAGGAGAGAGAGAGGGAGGGAAGGTGACGTGTATATTGATTAAAAAAAACCTATGGTATCGTCATTTAATTTGTGATATACGGGATGGAAGGAGAGTGTATCTCTAAAACTACTAAACTTCTGAGGATGGGTGTAGTGGTTAAAATTGTAAATTTATGTCATCATCAATTGAGTTGTGGCATAACATAATCAAGGCCTTCGTTATAGTTGGAGATTGTAAGGACTGAAGTAGATCATTATGACACATCAATTGGATAATAGGTAGAGTTGAAGTGTGAGAGTTAGAGATTCTTATCAAGTCATCAATGCATGTTAATTGAAATTTGATGTACTCAACCCCCACTGTGCCTAATTTGAATTGTGCAAGTCATTGGTACTCAGAAAATAGAGGTCTAGATAATTAATTGGTCTACAGATGATGAGTTCAGGCTTCAGGTTTTGATTATGATCTCACTAGGTATCTTTTTTCAAATTAAGGGTTCTTAAGCATCTTGCTCAACGATTCAACGTATGGATAATGATCTCACTCTACAGGACTTGTTGCTTTTGTGTTTACAAAGATCTGCTTTCATGTCGTTGTTTGTTTTACTTCTGTTATATTTGTGTTTGGAAGGAGTAGGGAGTTTTCATTGCTATATAGAATTGGGTCCAGAGTCCTGTATTGTCTGCACCAATTAGAACTTGTAATTGATTGCAAGGCCTAAGATGGTCATGTTTGAATAGTACTGACAGCACATTTATATAATTATATTGCTTGTGAAATTGTCAAAAGTTCCAATTTTTGATCCCTAAAATGACTGAATATTTTTATTCTGCAGATATCCTGAAATGGAGGCAACACTAATGATGATTTTTGGTGGCATTTTTGATCGGAGCCGTGGTGTTTTAGTTGAAAAGGGAAAATAACACGAGCCATTATGGTATAGAGGGAAATACTATTATTGTCTGTGAGAATTATTGTTATTCTTTAGGCGTGCAAAAGGGAGCCCTGTGGTGTAGTTTTAAACAATTTTGTTTCTTAAACCTATTAATATGATATTGTGTTCGTCGGTCTCAGTTACAGAATGAATCGTTGCAGTATTTAATTTAGACCTTAATATTATATGGCCTGCCAATTCCATGGCCCCGGAGCATTCTTCTGAGAATTTTCGCATGACCAAAACTAAAATGACTGTAAATGAACGATTTTGGTCATATTATATGGTAATTTTGCCAACCTCAGATTAAAATGCTTGGCGTGAACTAGTTATGTGAGGAACAACCTGCATACGTCCATTGTCCATTTTCTGTTGTGTATGTTTCTGACACATATTAAATACAAAGAAGTAGGTGTTACCTTTCAAAATCAAAATCCTTTTTCAATAGTGAGCGAGGCCATAAAAGAAATGTCGTTTGGCAAATATAAGGTTAAATTGATTTGTTAAAATATTTAAGTTTTGTAATTATAATGTATCAAATTTAAAATTTAAGATATAATGGGAAGCGTTTGTTAGGTGTGCATTCATAAAATTTTGCAATATTTTAAATAAGTTGTAAATATGTACGGATTAAGTTTATACAATTCTATAATTCAATGACAAAATTTACAATATAAATTTTTAAACTAAAAATAGAAGGCTTATAAAAGTGTAAAACCTATGATTTTTTTTTTATTTATTGCTTGTGACCATGCCAACGGATACATATGGAAGAATTTTACTAATGTTGACATTGTTCCAATTTTCCCTCACTCAATCTTCCATTTGAACTCCAAGCAATAAAAAATTAGATTTTGTCTTAGGGTTAAATTGAAGAAAAAAATATATTAGGCCTGTTTAGAAACTTGTTTTGTTTTTCTATTTTTAAAAACTGGTTTTGAAAACAGTTTAGAATTGTTTTCAAAAACAGTTTTTAAAACAGAATTTCAAAACAAAATTTTTAAAAAAAATAAATTTTTTTATTTTAAAAACAGTTTAAACATAAAACTGTTTTTAAAAATAGTTAGCAAACAGATCTATACTTATGTTTGTTAATTTCTATTTTTCAAAACAAAAAAAAAAAAAAATGCTAGAGCACGCTTCTTTCCGGTAAAATACGACATTGCGCTTAAACAAAACAGCCCCTCACCTTCTCGCCTGCCTCCACTCCCCTTCTCGCAGCCCCTTGCTCTTTCTGGCCTCCGCATGTTCCCGACGGAATCTTCTTCTCATAGGAAACTCATCGAGATGAAAACTTTCAACTACAAATTGTTGAAGCATCGCAAGCTCAAAACTTTCCCCCTCACAGACGTGTTCCGTGCATATTGTTCAGCTACCCCTGACTGCAACGCCCTCCCCCATACACGAACACTTCCTTCCGACGTTTCCACAAGCTCTTCACCAATCTCGGAATCCGCTCTGTTAGATTCTATCCAATCTTCTCGTTGGCATTTTATCAAACACGTTGCACCAAACCTTCCTCCATCTGATCTCTCTTCGGCTCTTTCCAAACTCCACCAAAATCCTCAACTTGTTCATACACTCTTATCCCATATTGATTCTCATTCCCTAGACTTCAAAAACTATTGCCTCAGTGCTGCCATCCTTTCTCGCCTCCCATCTCCAAAACCCACTTTAGAGCTCTTAAAGCAATTGATTGATGGTGGCATTGCTGCTGACAGGATGATTTTTGATGAGTTGGCACATCTCCATGATCAGTTACAGTTAAAGAGCAGTATTGTCTTTGATATCTTGGTGAGAAGCTATTGTGAACTGAAGAAAGCTAAAGAGGCATTGGAGTGTTTCTACCTGATGAAGGAAAAGGGTGTGATACCCAAGATCGAGACTTGCAATTGTATGTTAAGCTTGTTTTTGAAATTGAATAAAACGGAGATGGCTTGGGTTCTATATGCTGAAATGTTCAGGTTGAAGATCAAATCAAGTGTGTACACTTTTAATATAATGATTAATGTCTTGTGCAAAGAAGGGAAGTTGAAGAAAGCAAAGGAGTTTATTGGGTTTATGGAGACTCTGGGGGTGAAGCCAAATATTGTTACTTATAATACAATCATCCATGGGCACTGTGTAAGAGGGAAACTTGAAGGGGCTCGCCTGATCTTCAAAGCGATGAAAGCTAAAGGTCTTGAACCAGATACCTATACATACAATACGCTTATTAGTGGGTTGTGTAAAGGTGGAAGACTTGAGTTGGCATCTGAGTTACTTCAAAATATGTTAGAAATCGGGTTGGTACCCAATGCAGTAACTTACAATGCATTGATTGATGGGTACTGCAATAAAGGGGATCTGGATAAAGCTTTTGCCTACAGAGATGAGATGATAAGCGGAGGTATAGTGTTATCTGTGGCAACCTACAATTTGTTGATTCATGCATTGTTTATGGAAGGAAAAATGGCTGAAGCTGACAATATGATAAAAGAAATGGGAGAAAAAGGGATGAATCCTGATTCCATTACATATAACATATTAATTAATGGGTATTGTAGATGTGGGGATGCAAAGAAAGCCTTCAGCCTTTACGATGAGATGATGCAAAAGGGAATTCAGCCAACAGTGGTAACATATACATCTCTTATATATGTTTTGCGTAAAAGGAATAGAATGAAAGAGGCAGATGAGTTGTTTCAGAAGGTTCAACAAAGTGGTCTGTTGCCAGATATCATAATGTTTAATGCATTGATTGATGGCCACTGTGCAACCGGTAATTTGCAACGTGCATTTTCACTCTTAAAAGAGATGGATAAGATGAAGATTTTTCCTGATGAAGTAACTTATAATACATTGATGCAAGGATACTGCAGGGAAGGCAAAGTGGAAGAAGCTCGTCAACTTCTTGATGAGATGAAGAGTAGGGGAATCAAGCCTGATCATATTAGTTACAATATACTCATTAGTGGTTACAGTAGAAGAGGTGATGTGAAGGACGCTTTTAGAGTTCGTGATGAAATGTTAACAATAGGATTTGACCCCACCCTCCTCACATACAATGCTCTTATACAAGGCTTGTGCAAAAACCAAGAAGGTGAGCTTGCAGAAGAGCTCCTCAAAGAAATGGTTAGTAAAGGTATCACTCCTGATGACAGCACCTACCTATCTTTAATTGAGGCAATCGGGAAAACAGATGACCTGGTGAAGAATGATAACAAATGATTTTTCTAATGGATTGACTTGAAATTGCATTGAGAAATATGTGTTCAAGAATAACACAAGCCACTTTTTACTCAAGTGACATAATGTTTGAGCTGGGAATTTTAATCTCTGGACACTAGCCTCTTGGCATTGTTGACTCTTCAAGCTGCATCATTGGGCAAATATGTAACAGTAGATGAAGAAACTGTTGTTAGAACTCTTCAAAAAAATTGCTTTGTTATGACTGTATTTCATGTTCATTCTGATGTCTATAAAATTTCCGCTACCATGTGCTTCTGGATGAGTAGTGACACCTTCACAATATCATGTCATATTGTTAATGTCAGGTTCAGCCACTAATTCAATTATAGACTTATCCGAGTGGCCAATATACCTCATAACTGGATTATTAATGTTAATCATTTATGATGGCAAGGTAATATGCCCAGAATCTTACTTTATACTTCTTTACATAATTTTGATCTGATGGATTACGATTTATTTTTTGTAACAAGTGGAAACATCTCGTTTTCCATACTGAATTTATTGGATACATTTCATTCTCCACTATATTCAGATGGAGATACTTTTATGGTTCAGTGCAAGGACTGCTTACATGGTTCAATGCAAAAAGCCAGCCACTATCTATCACCACCATTAGTTCCGTACGAAAATTTGCATTTGTTAATTGTTGTTAGATTTGGCGTTAGTGAAAGTGGAGTTGTTTTTCATTATCCTTATCTCATATTTCTGATGCGGATTCCCAATTGAGTCTACAGAGTTTCCGACGAAAACAATCGGTCCTGAAACCTTTTCACTTGGTTTTACTTTAATTTCCAATAACAAAGTGGTTCCCTCATTTTCATCTTTATGGACGTTGCTCTTAATAGGCTGTCCTTTTTTGGCGATGTTGTTTGTGCGGAATCGCATGCATATTGCACCAAGAGCCAAATGATTGGAGTCTTTGCCTCTTTGGATGGGTCATATATGTACATTTCTAGGCTACAATCTCCGGTCATATAAAAGGCAATCGGTAAGATTTAATTGTGTTGACCAACAGTTTTGGGTTCAAATTTTGTCAGTGATCTCTCGTTAACAGTCATCCATCAATTACAGAGCATTTTGTTTTAGTGATAAAATAATCAATTGACCTCTTAAAATTTTTAAAATCATAAAATATATAGTTCAAATGATATCAACTTTGTTCTATTTTAATAATGAAATAATCAATTGACTTCTTAAAATTTTTAAAATCATATAATTTGTAATTTAAATGATACCAATCTTAGTTTACACTAGACATATCGTGCAAGATTTAGTGTTCAAATCTTTATGAATATCATTTCCCCCTCAGACTAAACTTTGACCTCTCTTTTAGTGAAAGAGAAAAAAAAGAGACTTTTGCAATGGCTTCTTGTATTTAAGATGACGAAGGGGAGCTCTGAAACCCTGACTGCTCAAGAGAAAAACGTTCTAATGGGCACGTTTATAGGACACATAGTGCCTGGCTTGGCATTCATCCTTCTTGGGCTATGGCACACCATCAACACCATCAGATCTTACCTTGTAAAAGGCCCTGCTAACTTCACTGTAAGATTCTGGCACCAATTTAATACTACCCCTCACTCTAGACTCAAACACTTGGAGCTCATTTCCATTTTATCTTTCTCCATCCTCACAATTATCATGCAAGTTCTAGACTTCCCTTTTTTCCGCTTCACTTTCAACCTTGTCAACTTTGAGCATGCAACTATGTTCATGCACCTTGCTTTCTTTGCTGGTTTCACCCTTTGCACAGAGCTCACTGATTCCTCTGAGCTTTTATCTGGATTTGTTGGAATTCTTGCAACCTCAGTATTTGGCCAAGAGCTTTTCCTACTCCGTTTTCACTCCACGGACCACGTTGGACTTGAAGGCCATTACCATTGGTTGCTTCAGCTCATAGTGTTTGGCTCATTTGTATCAGCTCTAGCTGCAACTACTTTCCCTCACAGTTTCTCTGCAGGTCTTATTCTCTCAATTTCAGTCATATTCCAAGGATGTTGGTTTATAAACATGGGGTTTGTGCTATGGTTTCCGGCATTTGTCCCTAAAGGATGCATCATGAATTTGGCTAAGGCCAGTGGTCATGACATGATTGGAGCAGTAACATGTGGATCTAATGAAGCCGACTTTAGAGCGAGAGCATTGGCCAATCTACAATTCAGTTGGATCCTTTCTGCAATTCTTTTATTTTCAGGACTTGTTTGCCTGAAATTGGCTAGAAAATGTACCAATAGAGACAGCTCGACTGAATATGAGCGACTTCATATTAGAAGTGCAGATTCCATTATAGTCTCTGAAGGTTTGAAGCTAGTCAATTTATAGTCTACCATAGATTGTTGGCGCAAGCTCAGTGTCTGCGTTTTCAAGGTCTCACGGTTCTGCAAGAGACGTGAAGTTGTGTCGTGTAATAATAGGGCATATATACTATACTAGCCGTCAAACTTGTCTTTGTCTAGATGCTCTATTCAACTGCCTGTTCAAATTTGGATATTGTGGTGAGGATAACTAGTAGACATAAAATGGCGTGCTACTTACTTGTATGTAAAACCTGTATGATACTACAACTTAAATGTTGCAGAGTTTATAGCTTCTGCAATTATGACCTGTACAGGTTTTAGCCCTTAGGGTTTGTCCGACACATCTAATAGAATAAAGGCTTGGCTGTTGTAGACTTGAGTTACTATAATGGCTTTAACTCTATGAGTAAGCATAATATTAAGGTATTAATATGAGATTTTCCCAAATGATTTATTTGGGAGGAAGAAATCAGAGGAAAAGAAGATAAATGGAGAGCTATCCTCATTAAAATAAACAAAAAATGGGAAGACAACCTTTTATTTCTTTTTTTGCTCTTCATTTTTCTTGCTTCAAACCATACCAAAGCAGAATAATGATCTTGCATTCTGGTGACCACAAGGCCCAATGATGTCACAGCCCTGTGATATTTTTGAAATTTACAATCTTGAAGCAATAAGAGCATGGCTTGAGTGAAGAAGGCAAAAATAATATAAAGTTGTTTGTGCTATTTTTTAAAGTAATAACCTTTTATTGGGTTGAACTGGAGGAGGTTTTTGTTGTTGCTGTTGATTGAAGTACAAACAAAGGCAAACAGGAGGAAAGAGATTTTGTATTAGATGAGTTGGAAGTAGTAGATAAGGTAGGAAAGAGTATGATTGGTTGAAAGAGGAGAAAGATAACTTTGCCACTTTACATAATGGTCACTACAAATTTTGGGATTTAGACTGGTCAGCTTGTTGCCAATAAAGGTTGTTCACTCATTCAAACCATCTTTATTTGCTACTCAACAGTTCAAAACAATAATACTTCTAAATCCCCTCCCAAAATCATTAGCAATTTAGTCAAACGTCATCCTGAAATTGTTTCACCATCCCTTATGTATGAAAATTTATTGATTATCCATGAAGACTGTTAGCAAGAACAACTTTCTTGCTTCTCTCTGACCTTGGAAAGACTATTAATAAATTATAACATAAAAAATGACATCATGAATTGCGATTTTGTATGAAAAAAATTAAATGCTCAATCAACCAAGACTTATGTTGAGTACAAGTTCTTTATTCACATGGGATTCACGTCATCTCATACCAATTACTCTTGCCAATAGTTGATTGTTTGATGATTCAATGTACACATGAATGGACTATGTGTACTGTACTTTGCTGATCACTGAATTTTTAATCTTTTCCAACCTAGTTACTCCAACATACTTGAGTTGTTATCAGAGGGGCAAGTAATGAAGAAGATAATGTATATTCATACATGAGAAAAACAAAACCAAGTACTAGTTAATACGTGTAGATACATGGAGCACTCTTCCATTTTTATTCAAATTCAGTGGAAGGAGTTGTATAATTGGAAAAGAGTCTGAGTGGAGGCTTTTCATTTCTGCTTTGATGGCAGCAACCAACTGATCATAGGCTTCACGCCCTGGCAATTTTCTAGGCCGGTGACCACATTTCAGGCACTGCTTCTCTTATTGTTTCCAGAAGTGCAAACTTTGTGACCTTCACGTAAAGGAAAGAACAAATTATGAACTAATCTTCCATAGAAGTCATCACTAACATAAAAGTAGGCACTTTCTCTTGAATAATATTAGTATGTCAAATATCACCAATAAAACACATAGAAATAAACTAAGGATACCTAAAAATGCTCATCTACCACCCCACTTTTGAAGTGGATAGCGCCTATTCTTTTCAAGTTTGATTCTCGAATGGTGACTTTGCCAGCTTTTCTCGATTAAACTGCTGATTCACAGGTCTGCAATAGTAATATACAGATTCCAAATAAACAAGTCACTACCAAAAGACATAATATCATAGTAGTTTGATGGAAAAATCAGTAATTCAAATGGTGAGAAACAAAGTGAGCTTACCATGACAAGACAGACATGGCATGGGGCCTTAGCTTTGGGTTTTGCTCCAAAGGGAGTTCTGAATCTCTCAGGAATGAGAACAGTTTCTGAGCTGATGGGGCTATCTCAAATATCCTACAATTTTCTTTAGCTTAATATTGATTAGCAAGCTTCAGATAAATAGACTGAAAACTACAAAGAATCCAAGAATTTTAGTGTCTTACTTCAAGAAACACTTGAGATCTAACTCTACAGTATTATTCTTTTATTGCATTCCATGACTTCATCACTAGAGCTTCTTGCTCTTCAGTGAAAACTCTTCCATCCAAGGTGTTCATAATGATCTCTAGAATGCTTTAGTATTTGTTGGTAATATGCAAGAAATGCATATAACGTTGATGTTGGAGAATGCTAGTGTTTATAATAAATTCAGTGGAGATGAAAGTAGCGCTTCATGTCAATGAGGAGCATATAAATATAGGTTTGTAAGCATCTTCATGAAATTCTTAGTCTCTATATAAATTGTTACATCCATTAAGAGTAAGGGATAGATTGTGGTGCACCAGTCAGGAAAGTGTAAATATGCACCACCATCCACTGGCCCAGATTGGCCATTGAAATCCGACTGGTGCAATGCAACCTGCTGGCCTGTAGAGGAAATCTGTCTGTTGCTATTTATATTTTTGCCCCCAAACTTTCCTTATTTGCTTGGGCTGTAGATGGGTGAATTGGGCCAGATCCAGGCCACAATCAAATCCACCCAGCCATCAGACTTGTTTCTCACGCTGACTAGACCTCCTTCCCTCGTTCACCTGGTCGGATCGCGATCGAGCTTGCCCATATCTCCTCTGCTGCTCGTCCGGTTCGATTCGTTTGGGTAAGGCTCCGAAGAGGGTTTGTTGCTGAGCAAGCTTGCTGATATGAAAAGGTGCGTTTCTGATACAGATGAGCCCCGTGAGAAACGGTTTTGCGCCATTGCGATTGTATTCTCTGTGTTTAGAATTGAAAGACTCTGGCATTTTGAATTTGTTTTTTCCTGTTGGTTTGGTCCACAGTGATAAAGGTATTCTCCAATGCCAGTTCTGGTGGTGCTCCTTGGTGGTCTTAGTGGAGTGCTGGTATTACTAGTTTGCCAATGCATTTGAGCGCTGATTCTCATAAGAATGATTTTGCAGAAAAATCAAAATTGGGCTTGGATGTGTCACTAGTAAAAGCTGAAGTTGCTTCTTGTACATGCACCAGTAAGTAATGATGCAGCGTAAACATGTGTTTGTATTGGTTAACTTGAATGGCTATTTGTTTAGGCATGAATATTGTGAAATTTATGTTATTCACACTGTCACCATCTTGCCTGTAAACTAAAACCTCACTGCAGACACAATATTAACACCATATTTTCACCCACAATAATATGATATTAATGTGCAGTCCAGCTGTTGTCGGCTAAGAATGGGTTCATTCTAATCAAGGAAACTCAAATAATACAGTTCATTCTTACAGGTGAAACTCCTGCCCACTGGGAAAAGGTCCTTTAAGGGATTTGCAAAATGAGGTGTTCTACTGAAGCACTAGTAGACACTATGGGGTGTGAGAAAGCTGGTGATACTCTTCCTCCTAAGGTCTGACTCTTTCTCTACCAAGTTTTTGATAAGAAAAATGTGGAGAAAAAGGGGAGGCTCTTTTTTTTTTTTTTTTTTCCGTGTGTGTGTGTGTGTGTGTTTCTGTTATGGTACTTTCTATTAAATCTAAGTGATTAAGTATTATGGTACTTTCTGTTATAGTCCATAAACGTCTTTCATATTACAAAATTGGAGCAAGTCCTTGAACATGAATTAATTAACTGACTTGTCAGAGGGCCTGCTTTTACTCATTTAGTGTGGTAAATTCCTTAATATGATTGCACTTTTGATGAACTAATTCAACTATTATTACATTATAATTCATTTAATTTCTGTATATTGTATGAAGCATGATCTAGATAGAACAACATTATCTCAATTTATTTATATAGTTAGGAAAAAAGATTTGCTGTCTTCGCAACTTCCTTGTTATCAGCCAAACTAAGGACCATGCTACTCATGGTAAGTACATGTACATTGTCGAATTTATTCTTATTGGTTAGGCTATTTTCATTTCATTCTCAGATTGCTGCATTCTGAGATAGTACTACAATCTTTTTTGTCATACATGATGCAGCCAGAATTGGTTAAGATTGAACTTTCTATTGAATGTCTCTATCTGAATTTTGGGAACTCAACCTGGTCTCATGCTGGAGCATAATAATATAATATGCAATTGTTTATCATGAAACTAATCTGAAAGACTGGTGGGTACGGCAATAAACTTCACATAGCATCTTTAGAGTTTGACATTGGTTTATAATGATATCTTCAAATAAGAAGATGAAGACAATAGTAATGTGTTTCCATTACTGGACTAAACAAGAAAAAGAAAAAGAAAAAGAAAAAGAAAAAGAAAAAGATACACCACCTATCCAATGGCCTAGATTTGATGTTGAAAGTTTGATGGGGCAATGCAACCTACTGGTCGCTGATGTTTTCGGTTGTCGCGGCCGAATCAAATCAGAAATTTATAATACCGGATTGCACTACTCTATTTGTAGCATAGAGTAACACCGAGTCGAAGCTAACGATCATTTATGGATATTATCAATCAGATTAGGAGATGTAAATTGGGGGGGGGTTGGCAGAACTACACTAACAGAAACTACACTAATAACTAACTACACTAACAGAAATGAAAACAAAGATGGACAAGCAACTAGCCAAGGGAATCAATTTGAGACTAATGCATCCTAAATCACTAAATATTCATTCAATTGTTGATAATCATAACAAAGATCCCTAAAATGATTAATGAGTTTTATGCAAAATTCAACCACAAGCAATCCATCAAGATCTCAATGCATTACTTAGTTTTCCTATCCTCTTCTATAAGTGATTATCAAGATCTCAATAACCAT
>JANHAO010013931.1:0-15595 GCA_026873985.1 Saraca asoca | reverse complement strand
TCTTTATTGAAATTATAGTCAATATATAATATAATTAATTGTGACATATTATCTTACTATTTTACACAAATTTTATTTCTTTCTTTTTTTATTTTTAAAATTTTTTGAGAATTTTTTTCTTTTTTATTTTTATTTTTATTTTCTCTTTTTCTTATTTTTTTTAAAATAAAAAATGAAATAAAAAAATATGGGATATTTTGATAAAATTTTCAAAGGTGAGAGGGGAAAATGATAGAAGCTAAAAACACAAAGGATATTTTGATATTTTGTTAAACATGAAGGGGGAAAATGATAATAATTTATTTTTTAGGGGAGGAAATAAAAATAACTCATAATGTTATGTATTTAACATTTTATAATTTAATTTACAATTAATTGATTGGTTAAGTTGATTCAAAATATTATTCCACGTGTAATTTGGTAATATGTGAATGCAAGAAACAACCGCTCCATGGTCATAGAATTCATAATTCACAAACTTCAATTCAGGGCAAGTTCTCTTCCTATCTCCACCTCAAAGACTACACCATCATATTTCACAATTAAATCAATCAGCCATTGAACAATAGTTTCAGGTTGGCAGTAGTTCCTGGACAAAATCACAAACTTCAAGTAAAACTACCATGATTACTGGTAATTCTCCGTAAGAAGCAATGAACACAGAAGAACAACATAAATGAGGAAAGAGAGAAAGAACATACAATCCTGCAAAATAGCCGGCCATCTGAGCTTGTGCCAGCTGAGGGCTTCCCGGCGGATAACCTATACATTATTCACAATAAAAAATAATCAATCAATTTCTAAAAAAAAAAAAAAAACCAGCAAACAAATTATACAAAAAACCAAAAAGAGAATCTTCAAAATTAAATTATTTAACCTCGTCGAAGAGGAACGCCAGCCGGAGGCGGTTGCCGCTGATCGTAGTAAATCATTGTGATCTCTCTTTGGAAAGCTGAAACCCTGAAAATTGAAATCAAAGATCTGGCGGTGAATGAAATGAGGACACAGGCTTTTATAGGCGGTCAGAGCTCAAGAGAAACTCCAAGGAAGTTCCCGTCAATGACTAGAACCAAGGAAACCCCATGCCAGTTACATTCCGCAGATCCTTTTGAGGAGAATACAGTATATGGAGTATATGAAACATCCTCTCTGAGAAATCTTCCATAAATGTTACAAGAGAATCATGTTTCTGTTCAAAATTTAAAAAATATTATTTGATAATGTAAATATTTTCGGAAGTATTTTTAATTTAATTTTTTTAAAATATTCTCATAAAAAAAATAGATATATTATATTATATAAAAATATTTTAAATATATAAAAAATTATTTCATTCATTTAAGATCTTATCTTTTCATTCCCATTATCAAACGCCATTGATTATGGACAAAACTTACATGCAGTTTCTTATATGTTAGTGGTACTGTTTTTCAATTACAATATATTATATGTATCATTTTATATACATCAACAGTCAACACATCAATAAAATTATATATATAATATATTGTGATTAAAAAATAACATCATTTACATGTAAGAAACTACATCTAAATTTTATCCATCGATTATTATCATCTATTATTTAATATTATTAATTATTTATTATTTTTAATTATAATCTATTATCATTTATTATTATTAATATATATTATCATTCATTCTCATTTACTATTATTTATTACCACCGCTGGCCAGTCAATTATAGTCAGATATTTTTTTACGAGAAGCGAGAAAGAGGGGATGATTTGCTATGGTGAGGGAAAATTGCTCCTCCTAGGCCTTGGATTGCGCTGTGAGTGGATTCCACTCCAAAACCACCCTCTTATTTTCAAAAGTAACTTTCACACTTTTCCGTACATACTTGACTTGCATTCATCCACTCCGGTATACACAGTATATAGAGTATGTGAAACGTCCTATCTGAGAAATCTTCCATAAATGTTACAAGAGAATCGTGTTTCTGTTCAAAATTTAAAAAATATTATTTGATGATGTAAATATTTTCAGAAATATTTTTAATTTACTATTTTTTTAAAATATTCTCATAAAAAAATAAATATATTATATTCTTATGATATAAAAATATTTTAAACATATAAAAAATTATTTTATTTATCAATTTATTAAATTTTTACTTTCTCACTCTCACTCATATCAAATGTCATTAATCACTCTATTATCAATTATTATTTATCATTATTAATTACTATCATGGGCAAAAACTGGCTCTAAAGAATAAATCGGTGAAGAACCAAGTAGAAGTTAAGTAATCTCGCTCGCTGAGTACGCCTAGCGGACACTATCTTGCTTATTGCAAGATGGCAAAGCCGCGAGATCATGAAAGGCTTAGCTCTCCAAGCAACTTGTCATCTTGCTTGAGCTCGCCACTCTAGGAAGTAGCACTGAGCTCGCTAAAAGATTGACAATAGCAACCTTGAGCCGAGAATCTCTAGGATCTCTACTTAAGAGGATGTGCACCTCGTGCAGCCAAGAGCTCGGTGAGGCCAAGTGTAAGAACAAACTTATGTTAGCTTACAGCCGACAAGAAGGGCCCACTAGCAGAAAGCAGCCTGCAGTAGCCGCCATGCAGGAGTTCTTCTGTCTTTCACATTTATTTCTTGATGTAATAGAATTATAACTTGTAATCATTATATGTAACCCTTCTCCTTTTATAAACATGGATTTCTTTGTTAGAAGATGGGAGAGGTCGGAAAGAGCCATTGTAAAAAGCTGTGTAAAAATTTCTCTTTAAATCAATGAAAGCAACCGTGGACGTAGGGTCCGATACCATCTAAATTTAGTCGAACCATGTTAAAACATTGATTCTGTCCTCCTTTCTTCCTCTCAGCCATCTTCTTCCTTCATTCTCGTGCACCGGAAAGCAATTTGGGTTTAAGAACTTGTTTCGGTTGACTGGAATTAGGCAAAACCAAATTACATTGTTAACATTTTGGTGCTAGAAGGAGGGCCCATCTACTTTCTGTATCTGCAATAACAATGGCAGGAGGAAGAATCACTCAGAGTTCGACCACTCCAGTCGTTCAACCAGTAGATGCTTCCATTGTGGAGACGCATGGCTAGCCCATAATTACCCCTGAAACTCAAGAGGCATAAACGTCTCACCAACCTCAGCCAGTGCTTGAGAATATGATAAGAGAGTTGGCCGAAACTGTTAAAGCACTAGTACAGGCACAAGCTCAAGGTGCCCAGAGGTAGGAAGAAATCTTTATGCAGCTTCAGCAGCTAAGTGAAAGAGTCCAGAAAGAGACTCAAGAAAATCGCCATACTCAGTGATTTAGGGGCTAGCAACGAGCTGAAAGCTCTGGTCCGCAATCCAAAACACAAGACCCAGTAATGGAGGAAGTGCTCTAAAGGCTTAAACAACTGGAGGACTGCCCCTACTCTCAGAATAACCAACCTTGCCATGAGGAAAGCTCGTTATTCTTTGTGGAGATCGAAACGCAACCCCTCCCACTGAAGCTTAAGGTACCCACGATCCTGCTGTACAATAGGAACAACAACCTGTGTGACCATCTAGATAAGTTCAATGTCCAGATAGATCTTCAAACAACTGACCCCCTGATCAAGTGCCGCGTCTTCCTAGTCACATTAGGAGGCATACCTTGATCATGATTTAGAAGTCTCCTGACAGCTGGGAAAAATGTCAAAGGAAATTCATAGACCAGTATCTGGCGTTGAAGAAACAGCTCGTGCTCCTTTGTCACCTTACTTTGATATTTCAGTCAAGGGGAAAATCACTGAGGGATTACATAGCCAAGTTCAGGCACGAAGCCAACTCTGTGGAAAATCCTTCAGAGGAAAGTATCTTAACAGCAATATCGACAGAACTTTGCAAGGACGGGAAGCTATACAAAAGCCTCTACAAGTCTCTAGCTCGAGACCTCACTGAGTTTTATGAGCAAGTTGTCAAGCAAATCAAATGGAAGGAAACCTTCAGCATAGAGGAGCCCAAGTATAAAGGCGAAGTAGCCAGCGCTCCCCGAAGCAACAAGAAGAGCGAGGAAAATTCAAATAATAACCCCAACAGTCAACTCGTGAAGAAGGGTAAGATTGAGTGACCCCAGCCTCGTGGTCGCTTTGAAAGCTATAACGTTTTGTTCGACACACAAGACAAGATTTTTGCTACAGAGAAAGGTAGAGAAGATTTTAGGAGGCCAAAGCCTATGAGAGCTCCCGTCAAATTTAGGGATGCAAGTAGATTCTGTGCTTATCATAATGAGATTGGGCATACAACTCTAGAATGTTGGGCATTAAGAGATGCCATAGAAGACTTCATCAAAAGAGGCCGGTTACAGGATTATGTAGTAAGGCCATCTAAACAGTGGGCTCAACAGGCTTGGCGAATTGCTGATCAGGAACAAAAGCCTTCTATCAGAACTATATTTTGATCCTGTAATGGTGTATTGAGGATAATGAAAATATTTCAAACTTATGATTTTCACAGCAGAATGTCGCTCGAAAAGAAAAGTCATTCTATATTGGTTCAGTCCCATTCTCAGTCGATGAACTAAGGGTGCAAAACGAGCTCTCAATGACCCAAGAAAAGCCATCAACTTGCTAAGAATAACATTCGAGGGTAAGATGGCACAAAGCCTACCTCAAAATAGAAAATATCCAAAGGTGAGACAGCACAAAGCCTACCTCACGATACAAAAAAAAAAACATATCTGAGGGTGAGACAGTGCAAAGCCTACCTCGCAATACAAAAAACATTCAAGGGTGAGACGGTGCAAAGCCTACCTCGCGATAAGAAAAACATCCGGGGGTGAGACGACGCAAAGCCTGCCTTATAATAAGAAAAATGTCTAGGGATGAGATAGTGCAAAGCCTACCTCACGATAAGAATAACATCCGAGGGTGAGATTATGCAAAGCCTACTCGCGATAAGAAAAATGTTTAAGGGTGAGACAGCGCAAAGCCTATCTCATGACAAGAAAAACGTCTAGGGGTGAGACGGTGCAAAGCCTACCTTGTGATAAGAAAAACATCCGGGGGTGAGACAGTGCAAAGCCTACCTCAACGACACACTTGAAATTCACTATTAGACAATCGAGTTCAACAAAGAACCTTGAGCTCGCGTCACAAAAAGAACGAAAAAAAAAGCTATGAGTTCAATTAGGCGCAAAAGACGTCAGAATAAAATTTGCCATGATACGAAACTCTCACAGCTCACATGCAATCTCTCTCTCAAGCGTAGCTTGCATGCAACCTGCTGAAGTGTTACTAAACAAGGCACCCGGATGCCCAAATGTGTTGTCAGTTAAAAATGAAGACTGGATGGTCATATTTTGTTCGCTCATGGTTTGCACAAAGAATTAATATTATTAACCTTGGCTTACAAATTATGTGGCATAGAGAAAGCTCATTCATTAAAAAGCTTCATTTCAAGAAAGTTTACATTAGGAGATTCAAAATACAAGGCCTAAAAAAGGCTAAAAATCTTAGTATTATTATTCCTGCAAGAAATACAAAAACAAAAGCATGAAACCTAAACTTACTATCGAAGGTAGAAGGCCAGCTACTGGGAGACAGACTCTCACCAACAGGAAGACCAGCAACTTTGCTCCTGCAATCTTCCTATCCCCAGCCAACGGTTGCTCTCAGACCAGACCAAGAGCAATTCAAAGAAGTATCAGGGGTCTGGCTGGCAAGGTAAAAACTCACAGCAAGATCGTGAGGAAATAATCTGAGATCCCTGCAAGACTCTCCTGCGATGAACCAGAGAAGTTACCTGCAGGAGTCACATGCAGCAGGCTATCCATGCTTCAGGATCTCTTGTAGAAGGCTATCCATGCTTTAAAAGCTTCGCCAGAAGCCAAACTATCAAAAACACAAAAAGCTTAGTTAACTCATCCATCAAACTTTTCTATGGATAGAAGAAGAAGACTTCCAAAGCTA
Organism: Saraca asoca; assembly: GCA_026873985.1. NCBI lineage: Eukaryota > Viridiplantae > Streptophyta > Magnoliopsida > Fabales > Fabaceae > Saraca > Saraca asoca. The sequence goes on along the minus strand of JANHAO010013931.1, from coordinate 9,673 downwards.
TAAATAAAACTAGCTTGGTCCTTTGAAAGATCCAGAAGATATTTGGCCAGTCTTGATCGAACAGCCCAAAGAAAATGAAAGTGCCACGCTAACGGTTGGGAAGTGCAGTCAGAAAATAGGTATGGCCTTCAGCAGATGAAGTGAAAGATTCGAGATTGAAGTGACAACCTAAGGTAATAGGTAAGGACCTTAACCGCACAGTAAGAGTCTCAACTCCCAGCTTACAAAGTAAACTAGGAGTTGGGGGGCTTATGTTATGGGCAAAAACTAACTTTGAAGAATAAGTTGGTGAAGAACCTAGTAGAAGCTAAGTAGTCCAGCTTGCTGAGGATGCCCAATAGACATTACCTCACTTATCTCGAGATGACAAAGTAGCGAGATCATGAAAGGCTTAGCTCGCCAAGCGACCTGCCATCTTACTCAAGCTCACCACGCTAGGAAGCAGCACTGAGCTCACTAAGAGATTGACAATAGTAATCTCGAGCCGAGAATCTCTAGAATCTCTGCTCCAAAGAACATACACCTCGCACAGCCAAGAGCTTGATGAGGCCAAGTGTAAGAACAAACTTATGCCGACTTATCACCGATAAGAAGGGCCCACCCATAGAAAGCAGCCTGCAACAGCCGCCTTACAGGAGTTCTTCTGTCTTTTATATTTATTTCTTGATGTAATAGAATTACAGCCTGTAATCATTATGTGTAACCCTTTTCCCTCTATAAATAGGAATTTCTTTGTTAGAAGAAGGGGAGGAATAGGAATTGTTTTGTTAGAAGAGGGGGAGGAATAAGGATTTCTTTGTTAGAAGAGGGGAAAGGTCGGAAAGAGCCATAGTAAAAAGTTCTGTAAAAATTTCTCTTCAAATCAATAAAAGCTCTGCCGTAGACGTAGGGTTCGGTACTGTCCGAATTTAGTCGAACTATATTAAAACACTAATTCCATATGCCTTTCTTCCTCTTGGCCATCTTTTTCCTTCATTCTCGTGTACCAAAAAGTAGTTTGGATTTAAGAACTTGTTTCGGTTAATTGGAATTAGGAAGAATCAAATTCCACCATCAACAATTACTATTTATTATTATTGGTTATCATTCATCGTCATTGTTCATAGTTCGTCTTTATTAATTATTGTCTATTATTGTCCATTATCACTTATCATCTACTATTGTTGATCATAGTCTACTGTCATTAACTATTATTTATCATCATTTATCATCATTAATCATTATCTATTATCACTTATCATTATTAATCATTGTACACTATCACTTATTATCATTAATCACTATTTACTATTACCATCGACCAGCCTGTAATTATCAATAGATATTTTTAATGAGAAGTGAGAAAGAGGGGATGATTTGCTATGGTGAGGGAAAATTGCTCCTCCTAGGCCTTGGATTGCCCTATAAGTGGATTCCACTACCATTCCAAAACCACCTTATTTTCAAAAGTAACTTTCACACTTTTCCGTACATACTTGACTTGCATTCATCCACTTTGGTATACACAGTATATAGAGTATGTGAAACGTCCTATCTGAGAAATCTTCCATAAATGTTACAAGAGAATCATGTTCCTGTTCAAAATTTAAAAAATATCATTTGATAATGTAAATATTTTAAGAAGTATTTTTAATTTAATATTCTCTAAAATATTCTCATAAAAAGATAGATATATTGTATTTGTTGTGGATATTTTTTGGACAATATAAAATGAGTTGGCAAAGGCCCAACAAGAGACAAGGCCAATCAGAAAGGGCCTGGATCACCCAAAAGCTAAGGTTGCTCGGCAGAGGTACTAGCTCGCTAGCCATAAGCCTAGGACGTAGGATAAGATCAAGACAGTAAGTCCAACTCGTTGAGGATGGACTCCAGCTCACCAACAAAGCATGCTGCCTCAGTGATCTCCCAAAAGACTTATTCTATTCGAACCAGAGCATAAGACCAACTAGCACAGTCAACAAGTCACCCAGCGTGAGCTTAGACTACCAAACGAGTTACCTCAAGCATTGGATATGAAACGTCAAGGTCTAGTTACCAGTCAGAGGCTAGTTAGCAGCTAGAGGCATACTCTTCCAACCGATAAGTTAGTCCCTAAAATCAACATATTAGCTTCCAAGAACTGACAATGAATTGCCAAGCATATATTGCCCACAACGGGGAAAATGATAGTTTTTTAATTTATCAAATTACATTTGTACCCCCTTACTTCTATAAATAGGGGATAGATCATTGTAAAAATAGTAAAAATTACATGCAAAAACTTTGTCAAAATAGTGAGAGAACTCATGTACTATTACTCTGCTGAAACACATATAGAAATAACCATACAATAAACAAATATAACAACTATGGATGTAGAGGTCATACTAACTTTAACCCAACCACATTGAAAAGCTTCTAGTGTCTTTTGTTCTTTTTCTCTTTCAATCTTTTCCTTGCTCATTCATATACTTACAACTTGCAGTTTGGGAGTATACTGGACTTTACCTATTGACCCATTTTCACCGTCAACATTTTGGCACTAGAGGAAGGGCCCCAACTGTGTTTTTTCTCTCTTTGGCTTACTGTTTAGCTGCAATGGCAAGAGAAAAAGCCACCAGAAGCACAAACGCTACCATTGGCCAACCTGTAGGTTATGTACAACAACAATAAGAAATGTTACTAGCCGAAGGCTTAGTCCTCCCAGTGGCAGGTGCCCTTGCTGCCCCTACAACAGGTGTTGCTGTTGGGATGGCACCTTTCACTCCTCATCAACCTAGTGCTTTTGGGACTAATGGAGTTCAAACTTGGCACCAGTGTCAGGAGGCGCTTGACAACACTATAATAGAGCTGGCCAATGTGGTTAGGGCATTGGCTCAAGCACAAGCCTAGGACGCGTAGAGACAAGTTGAAGTAGCTACGCTTGGAGGGGAACCCTAGCACCCAGGAATCTGGCAAGAGAGGCTTGTTAGAGAGGAACATTAATGAGATGGCTCTGTTTATTCGTCCAATTTACAATTGAGGTCAGAAGTCCATCGAGCTCAAAAGGATGACGATAGGAACAATCAACGACATGAGAGCTCGTGTCGAGAAATATCATAGATGAAGATCGGATTGCTACTCCCCAGGTCATGAGCACAACAGAAAGCATAAGACCTTAGATTGCCACTCCCATAATTAGGGGGTGATATGAGCCATCGAGCCATTAGTCGTTGGTCTAAAACTCAGGACCTGAAGATCAAAGAGCTGCTTCAGAGGGTGTAGCTACTAGAGAAATGACCTATGGCTCAGAGTAGTCAAGATCGCTATGAGAAGAGGACACCTTTCACCCAGGAGATTGAGATAGAGCCTCTTCTTTGTAGGTTTAAAATGCCAAACATCCTACAATACAACGGCGACATTTTCTTTTTCCATCTTTGATGCCACTTGCTTCTAAGTAGCGACCATTTTCTTCTTCCCCTTGTCCCTTTTTCATTTTTTAGTAGAGGGCTCAGAGAGGGAGGAGATCTCAGCTATGGCAACCACCTCGAGGTATGAAGAAAAAATTGATTCCTATAAGGGTATTAATGCTAAGGCTGAAGGTTGGCTTTTAGCAGTAGGAGGAGTAACAACACTGCTAGATGATGAGGTATTCTCATCAGAATCGGGTGGCGGCCTCCTAAGGGTGAGTTTCATTATGTTTTTTTAATCTTCAAAGCTCACTGGCTTGACCTTTTTAACCTGACGAACTCTAATCTCTCTAGTGAGTTTGTACCTACGATCGAAGCGAGCTTATGAGAGCACAGAAGACTCTCATCAAAATGGAAGTCATTCTGGAGATTGTCTAAAGTAGCAAACTGATCTAGAATCCCTAGTTCCTCAGCTTCAAAAGTTAGCTTCTTGTTAGTTTCGTATGCAAAAATAAATGTTAGAACCAGAGAAACTAATATAAATAAATTATCAAACTCACATGTCCCCAACTTGCTCAGTAGGAGCAGGGATGAAATCAAAATTTTTAAAGTTGCATAGGGATGGGCAAGATACGTAAAACCAACGGGTTTCGTAATTCTCCACGTTGGATTTCCCTTTGGCATCATTCTGTGGCAAGACTTTCTTGTGCTCAGTTGGTCAAGAAGATAGATAATAGATCCCATCCAGCAAGCCTGTATTCCTAATACTATACAAGTAACACAAGACCTTGACCGATGGCAATGGGAGATTGTTCCTCAGATATATCAATGTCAAGGAAGTGAGTTAGGCATAAGAGCTCGGAGTAAGCTAGAATGGGCTAAGTTTGATTTTATTTAGAAAATTAACAATATCAGAGCACACTGGGAACCTAAGCCCAGTGGCAAGGTGCTGGTAGCTAATGGTAATGAATCTCCGAGGTGGATATGTGGCATAATCAACTGGGGATGGCTTCATGACGTGGCACCTTTTCAGGAGCCAAAATGTCCAAATCATCTTCTAAAGCTCGCAAAAATTGATAGATGAATCATGATGACTAAACATCGAACGATCTAAAGGTCGTTCATGCCCTTGACAGGATTAGGGCAAGCATTGAACTGTCCAGCAACCTCACCACTCCCAAAGGTCTCTTCGCTAATATGTCGCACCAATTCCACACTCGAGGTTGGAAAATCATGTTCCTCATCACTCCCTATTTGGTAACCTCGACATTAGTGAGTTGCCATCTACATAGAAACAAAGGGTGGTTAGGTTGCTGAAAGTAGACCATACCAAGAAAACTAAGGCTAGCAACTTCCTATACAACAACACATGCCTTGGGTCACCACATCTAAAACCTAGACTCTAAGAGTCAAGAAGGACTTAACCATCGGGGCATTAGAACCTAGAAAATCAATGAGGAACTCAAAAAAACAATCAAAAACCTTAAAGGCTATTGATGAATCAAACAGGAGAACCAGGCCAAACAGAAAGAAAATGCACAAGCAAATAGCTTCTACCAGCTTTCAGATTTTTTCAACTATATACATACAAGCTTCACACAAACCAAGAAACAATAACATATAGAAACAGAAGATTAAAGAGACAAAACTCACCATTTCAATTAGAGAAAAAGGTTCGAGAAGTGCGCAGAAATGGCTTTTGGAAAGCAGAACTCAAATCACAAGCTTGGTAGGTTGGAACAACGGTGACAACAACGGATGAAGACGAGTGGACGTTGGCTCAACAGAGAGGAAGAAGAAGAATAAAAGTTTAATAGCTTTAAATTTCAAATAAGAAGATGGAAAGGGGAAAGGGATCTCCTCATGATTTATTACAAGAAGCCTTATTGTTGGATTTAGGAACATATCAAATACCCATAATCCGATGGTCCACCAAACGCCAGCTGTAAGTTATCACCAGCTAGGTAGAGACACTTACCGAGGTAGAAATGATTACAACAGATAGCAGTATGAGCCCTAAGAGTCCCAGAAAAAGTCAACAAAGTTAACAAAGGTGTATCAAATGACCCACGAGATCGTAGATTTCAAAGAATGGACCTTGGCTCCTGATTCATTTCATATCCAATAAGTGCTAGCTAAGGCGTATTCGTGTGACCTACCTAGGCACCAAACTCTTATACGGACCAAGGGTGCATCCGTGCGACCTACCTAGGCACCAAACTCTTCTATAGACTAAGGGCATATCCATGCGACCTACCAAGACCCTATGTCTAAGAAGTGCTAGTTAAGGCGCATCCATGCGACCTACCGAGACTTCATGTCCAAGAAGTGCTATCTAATGTGCATTTGTGTGACCTACTTGGGCACTAAACTCTTGTGCAGACTAAGGGCACATCTCTGTAACCTACCGAGACTCTGTGTCCAAGAAGTACTAGGTGAGGTGCATCTACATGACCTACCTAAGCACCAAACTCTTGTACGGACTAAGGACACATCCATGCAACCTACCAAAGCACCTAACCTTACGCTAACTTGGGTGCTTAAGCACTTTGGCACTTAAACTTGTTACCAGTTCAAGCATTCCAATGCTCAAGCTCATGACCAATGAAAGCACTCTTGTGCTCAAATTCATTGCCAATTAAGGTGGGCTAATGAGATTGATTGGTCATTTGATATGGCATATATCCTTTTGAATCATGATTTATTGGCTCAAGCCCATTTACACAAATTTTATCTATAGTATCCAAGCTCAATTGACCTATAGGCACTCACTTTATCTAGTGCTCATCAATTTATGGTTTGCAGGATCTTGATACCAGCTGCAACTAGTTAAATCACTAATATGACGTGCATGGGAAAAATAAGAACAAAAAGCAAAGTTCATCACAAAACCTCTTTCAACAAGGAGACTTTACATGAGGAAATTCAAAGTACAAATACCATAATAAGCCTATAGTTATAATACGCAGAAGGAACTGCCCTTTTTAAGAACTAGATCCTATAAGCAGGAGCAACCCTGTAGTTGACTAACAAAGGGCTAAATACTAATGAGTTACGGGATCAGTGAGTCAACCAAACTGCACCAATCTTTCCTCCACCTAAGTTGATGACTTGTCCAACTTGAGCATTCCTAAGGTGCTTAAAGTGATAGAAATAGCATTTAAGACAAGCAAAGTGGCTACTCAAATTTCCCCTAGTCCTCTTGAGCAAAGAAAGCATCCTTAAGCTTCATCAAGGTACTAGAAGGTCGGAGACATCCAATGTCACTGTGCAAGAGAGCATAACTGGAAGGGCTGAATTCCAACAAGCCCCAAGGTTAGCAATCAAGCTAGACTATTTCAGCTTCTCTTTCTTTCCCTCCTCCTAAGCTAAAAGCTCCTCCCTCAGCCTCATAACCCTTGGGCAGTTGCAAAAACTAAATGGTTAACTCGCTAGAGGACAAAAGAATAAAAAAGGAGGAGCTAAACTCATTAGCACCATGAGGAGGTTATGAAAAAAATTCCCAGAGTCCTTAATGAGGAGTTCTCCATAGGAACCTCATGCAATAGGCCATTCACACCTCATAGTCTCATGCAGCAAATCATACACACCTCAAAGCATTTTGCCGAAGGCCAGGGCTTTAGAAATATTAGGGGCTCAGTCAATGTACCCATATGGTTATTCCATGAAATAAGGAAGGGGGATTCTCATACCTTATATAAACTAGTCTAGCTTCACCAAAGAATCTAGAGGATATCGAGTTGTTCCTGATCGAATAGTCTAGCAGAAAGCAAGACTATCGCGCCAACAGCTATGAAACATGTACAGTAAAAGGTATAGCCTAGTGCAAATGAAATGAAAGATTGAAGCCTGAAAAAATAGCAGAGCAGGCTGTGAATGAAGACTTTGACTAAACAGCAAACTGTTGGTGAAGGACTTAACAATACTATAGATTGCAAGCAAATATTCTGTCAACAAACTATAACTTTGTGAACTGAGAGTTGAGAGGCTAATGTTATGAGCATTTTCTGGACAATACAAAATGGACTAACCAAGGCCCCATAAGAGACAAACCTGACCAGAAAGGGCCCAAATCACCTAAAAATTAAAGTCATTCAGCAGAGGCATTAGCTCACCAATCACGAGCCCAGGATGCAAAATGCGACCGAGACAAAAGCTTTAGCTCACTAAGGATGGATTCTAGCTTGCCAAGCGAAACATGCTACCTCGGCCACTTGCCAGTAGACTCACTCTAATTGAGCATGAGTACGAGACTAACCCACGTAGCTAGCAAATCATCCAGTGCAACAATATATTCCTATATCATCTACGAATCAACAGCAAATAACAGTTGAACTTGCATCATTCAAGATCTGTCCAATAACCACCATCTTTCCATATTTGAAACTATTTCAATATCTCATCATTAATGGCCAGTCAATAGAACAATTTAACACACTTGAATGAAAAGGGAAAGGGTTACTCAACATTACAAATAACAGTTAGAAATTCATTGCAGAATTAAAGTTCATCAACAATCTCAATTAAAATAAGTTCAGCTCATGTTCATATCTGCAAATACTCTTAAATACAGGGTATTCATTATTCAACAAAACAGAAAATAACTGAAAACAAGACAGAAAAAGAGAAGAAGAAGAATCAAATCTCAATTCTGCACCCTCCTCTGCTTTCTTTGCTGTTGTCCAGAATTTTTTCTGTTCTTGGTCTACTGGTTGTTGCCTTCCACCCCCTTTCAGCTTCTCTAGGTTTTTTAACACCCAAAAATGGTAAAGAATTAATTTCCTCAAGCGAATATGCTACTACCTTTTTGTTCTTTCTTTTTCTGATTTGCTGATGCAGCCCTCACGCCATTTCAGCATAAAAAATGGCAACAACCATTTAACTTCCTCCAACAAAGCAGCATGACGTGCACACCTCTACTGGTTGCCTTCATTTTTTTTGTTTTTCTGATGCTCTTCATGCCAGCTCAGCTATTTCTCTGTTGTTTTGTTTGCAGCATCCAAAAATGGGCTAGATATGAATTTTTACATGCAATACTTGCTGCTCCACACCAGCCTATGCTTTCCTTTGGGTTTTCAGCAACAAAAATGGGTTGAACATGTCCAAAATTCCTCTGCTGACCTGTTCACTTGCTGCCTCCACTGGAGTGATGTTTTTGGACACAAAAAGTGGGCTGACTATGTTACTGGCTTGCTCACAATTACTACTACCTTTTAATTGGACTTTTACCACTGTTGTAAAATTGAGCTTTAACAAGAAACATTTAAGTTACAGATGGTAAATCTTCTTACATGCAATAACAATTGCCTTTCTCTTCAACTTCCAGCTTTTTTTTTTTTTTACTTTTTCTTCCTTTTTTTTTTCAGTCACAATTTGGATTTAATCAACTACCAACAAACATCATCAATTCAATTCAATTCCTTTATTAACATAATCAAAATTTTCACAAATAAAACCATAAAACCACTTTAGAAAAAAAAATAACAAAAATAACTAATAATAAAAGTTAATTTACAAAAATTACTCTTAAATTTTAACAATTTAAGTCTAAAAATTATTAAGATAATTTTATTTTCATATAAGTATCAGTTTGCACTGACATCGATAACTTTGAACTGCAACTAGCCATGCTAGTTCTTCTCTTCTGAATATTTTGAACAAGAGAACCACCGGCAACGCCAATCACGCGGCGAAACGGTTGGTTAGGATTGAGACTGGTTAAGAATAATAAATGCGGTCTCTGAATTTATAGGGAACATTGTTGTTTTGTGAGGAGGTGGCATCATCGAAGTTAAACGTGCTTGATGAAGAAAAGGCTGAAGGGCGGTATGAGTGCGTTTGAATGGTAATATTAGTGAGGAACCAAAGAAGCAAGATCGGACTACCAAACGTCGACTCTAACTTTCTTAAAAAGAAGACCACTTAGGATATGATGAAGAACATGGAGCAGAGATATAAAGAAGGCCGCGTGACATAATTAGGTAGTGGTGGCGAGTACTGTTTTCATCGTTTCTGTCTCTTGATTCTCAGATTGGCAATGATAAAATACGCCGATGCAATCTAATATTACATGAAGAACAGGATTTGACGGAGACAGAATTATGGCTAATTACACATCAGATATTCTAATGGCATAGCTTGGAAGATACCTACTGGTTTGGACTTGTTTGTTTAGGAAGATATTCTAATTACTACACACCGATGCAATTGCTTACCCGGCTGCATGCTCCAATATGAGTAATCAGAAATAAGACCTACTTTGTACGTTTGTTTTCAGCTTAAGAATTAAACCATATATGAATGAA
>JANHAO010013930.1:0-15597 GCA_026873985.1 Saraca asoca | reverse complement strand
AAATACACCTCTTGGGCACAAGATCGCCCCGACCACAAGATCGATCACCCCCTAGCGGAGAGGACGCTGTAAAAATACCTCTTGGTCACAAGATCGCCCCGACCATAAGATCGGTCACCCTCTAGTGGAGAGGACGCTGTAAAAATACCTCTTGGGCACAAGATCACCCCGGCCACGAGATCGGCCATAAAGTCGCAACTCTCATGTGCACTATTGAGCACAAGATCGCTCATCTCTTTTTCAAATACGTAGCTCTCATGTGATTAAAATAAAGTCACAGCTCACTTGTGGCCAAAAGTGTTTACGTTTATACTCTGTTTTGCAGGTAAGCACAAGTCAAGCAGAATGAGTGCAAAGTGGAAATATGACAATTTTATTCAAAGACCTCAGCAAGGCACATTTACATAAGAAAGCTCTGAGTACAAAGTAAAAGAGGTACAATGGGAATCTAGAAGTACCAAAAAAAAAAGGGAAGAAGAAAAAGGAAGAAGAAGGGGGCTGGTCGTGGATGGCCACATTCTAAAGGCAGTACGTCGATATTTTTCCTTCAAATGCACAATCAACGACGGTGCCGCACCTCATAAACTCTCGACCACCTGCACCTCTTGAAGGAAACCTCACCAGGACCTCCCAGGAGCACAACCGGCCAAGGAACCGCCTCACGACAGAGTCGGAGGGATGCAATCCGGCATATATATAAGATTTTCCCACATCACCAGGAAAATCGATTCTTCTAAGTCCCATATGCAGCAGACCATACATGCCTTAGTTGGGGACCAAAACTCCGAAGGAAACTCATCAGGATAATCCATGTTTTGCTGTAAGACAAAGGAGAGGGGACCTCCTCCTTAAATAGAGTTGAGGACCGACCATCAGTACATCTAGATTCATTCCTCCTCAACTTCCTGCATTAATGGCCTTGGGAAAGGGCCCAAATTTCGCTTTGAAAACAGCAAGACGTGGGAAAATGGAAAGACGGTTCTAGTAGGAATGCGCTCGAAAGGAAAGTAAAGAGTCTCCGAACTCCCAGCACGCTGCGCAAACTGAGAGTTGGGGGGCTTATGTTGTATATTGAAAGAAATGACTCCGCGAGAACGAGCCCACAGGGAAAGCGGAAATGAGTCCTCACGAGAAGTCTTCAAGGTACTTCACCGTAAACGATAACGGCAAGCGCCTGCTCAGTCATGGTCCAGAAGCTACCCCCAACGATAGCACGACTCGGCAAGTGATAGGCCCGAGGATCAACCCCGCGATTGCTCTACTTGTGCTCATCCCCCCAACGACTCCCACGACTACCCCAAAACTATGAAGCCCTCGCCAGAGACAACAAAGTATCTTGTCTGGTACAATGACAGATGTAAACCTACATGTCGGCTTAGAAAACCTACTTCCGCAGCCTACTAACAAAAAGGGGGTCTTTTCACCATGTATGCTTATTTATTAGATATAACACAACTGTAGCTTGTAATTAATGACCAGAGCCCATCCCTCCTCTATAAATAGGATGATATTGTTAGCAAGAGGGGGAGGCCAAGAAAATGATTCTGAACAATCATAATAGAAAATCCTCTACCATGGACGTAGGGTCCAGTGAATCTGGATTTAGCCGAACCACGTAAAAAACCTTGTGCCCTCTCTCCTGTCTCTCCTCCCAGTTGATCAACTTACACACACACTAACTGAGAACAGGTCAGGGATCCCAAAGAACCCCCCCGTTGGCCGGAGTTTAGAGTGCTGACCAAAATCTGACGTCAACACTACCCAATATAAGAAAAGGTTTGTGTTGTGCAACATAAACAACTACCCTTCATCTACACTAACTTATCTAAATTTTAATTCATAAAAATTGTAAACACCACCTATAGCAGAAAATTGCAACCAACACATAGGCTAAACCTCTTGTAACATCCCAAAATTTCTAAATTCTATTCAGAACTAAAATGGTTTTTAGAAAAATCTGAAAAGGAAAATTTGAATTTTTTTAAGAATTTTGAAACTATAAATTAAGTTATAAGAAATCCAAAAATAGTAGAAATTGATTATATCTACAAATCCTTTGAAGATCAAAGAGTTGATCAAGAATGTTCAAGGAGCAAAACTTGTCATTTTGAAATTCTATTTCTGAAAAACTTCAAAAAATTTGAAACAAAGGTTATGAATATCGAATGAGCATAAAATCATAGTCATTATGAAGGCGTTTAACTTAACTAATTTGCAATAAAATTTTGTGAATTTTACAAAATTCATAAATGTGTTAAATTTAAATTCAAAATGGAAGAAATAAAGGAAAAAAAAGAAAGTGGTCAGCTTGCAGTTATTGGAAAGTTGACCAAACTTTCTCTTTTTACCCTATTCTAGGTTGGCATCCCTTCTTATTTTCTTTAACTTCAACCTAAAGGAAGTTATGTAGACTTCATCTTTGTTTCTTCATCAAGCCATCACTTTCTTTTTCTATAACTTTCACTCTCTCTCTCTCTCTTTAGGTGAGCCCTTAATCTTTCCTATTATTTTCTCAAATTCTTAATACTAAATTTTCTCTTTTTTCCTCTTTATTTTGACTTAAAAATCATATTGATTCATTGAGTAAAACTCAAGTTACAAATTTTTGAAATTTTCTATCACTATTCATGATACTATTTAACCTATGAATGGAAGCTTGAATCTGTTAGATTTAGCTTTATTTATGATATAGGAATCATAATTTAATCACATATGATTAGTTGACAAGAGAAATCTTTGAAAGAAGGATTGAAACCTAATATGCTCTTATTTTTTTATCTTGAAGTGCATAGGAGAATTTGGGAAAATAATTAAAGTTTATTGTGTTCTAGCTACTAAGGTAAGTGATACTTTACCACTCTTATGAATTATAATATGATTCTTGCTTGAAATTTGTTGATTTATGGTTCAAGTTGATGAACTGGGTTTTGAGATTATATGATGAAACTTGATGATTGAATGGGTATGTTAGAATAATGTTTAGTATGTGATTGAAATAGCTAAGTTTGTGTTTATTTAAGTTCTCAAAACATGTGATGTTAAGATCCTATAATGTGATAACAAATTACAAATAGCTTCCCCTATTTTTTTACTGTTTGCATACAAAATCTACTCATCCAAGTCAAATCGCACCATTTTAATTTGAACACATGATCATGCTTGCAGAAACTCAATAGTTTTTCTTGATCGATTCAAATCAAAATTTGAACTGGGATTTCATGATTTGAATTGTCCATCCTTATTTTATTTTTTATTATGATTGCAATTCTAATCACATTTAAAATTAGATTTCCTAAAAGTTTTCAAAATTAGGCTAGCAGACTCGCATTTTTAACTATATATCCTTAAGTCTAATCAAGATTTTCACAAATGAAATTTTCAATTCTAATCATGATCATGCTTATTTTTTTAGTGATTTTAATCGTAATTATGATCGTATTTCTAGCAAGTTTCACATTATTCAACTAACATTTGCTTTTTCCTAATCTTTATCTCAATTCCTTAAGATAATCTTTTAATGAATCCAAATAATTCAAGCATAATTATTAAAAGATTACAAAAATGTAATTCATAAGTTAATACCAAGGAATTGAATTATTGTACATGCAAAAATAACTAATCAATGGATCTATAAACCAAGGTGATTACAAGATAAAGAAGTATGATGATAATGTTGAATGACTACAATTATGGAAATGAGATTATTATGAGTAGTATTATGGTATAAAGTTTGATAATGTATGCAAGATATTGAATAGCATGTGATGCTATGATGTTATGATTGTTGATTGAATTATAATCATGGTAAGTGATTATATGATGCAAAGCTGGTTAATGTACATGAAACATGGAATGGTACACATAATTATGAATGATATGAGATATATCCATATGAAATTGATATAATGTCCATTATAGAAATAGGATAATTAATTATCTGAAGGCCCTTAAGGCTTGATATGTGAACGATGGGTTGTGATAGAAAAATAATGAATCAAATCTTGGATTTGTACATTCCAATATGAAAGAGGATATAAGGCAGATGTTGGAAGGAAAAGGCTAGGTTTGTGAGAGATAAAGTGATATTAGAGTAATAAGGAGGATTATAATTGAATTATGGCTGGGCATTACATGATTTATATTGTTAATACATGAATTGTTGAGATATGATATTATGAAATTGAAATACATAATGAATTTGAAATGTTGACATAAGGCTATGAAAGCTTAAAATTGGCCTATAATGGCCTAATGTGTTGAGAAATGTATGATGTGAAATGTTATAGGCGAAAAGCGGCCTCAAAAGAATGAGAGAGCATTGAACCTGGCAGAAGCCAAGTCCTTCGGCTCGCCAAAGGCACCTAGCAAGCTTCACTTTACCCTCCATCAGAAAGCGGTACAATGAAGTCATCCTAATATTAGCTCATGAAGTAGTCAATCATCCTACTCAAGCTCTTCACCTTGCTACAGTGGCACCGAACTCGCTACAGTGACCTCCTATAGCGACCCTGAGCTAGGAACCCCAGCTCGGGATGACGAACACTTTGCATGGTAAGACCACACCGAGCGACAGGCACTTACAAATACAAGTCCATAGCCGACAAGAAGGACCCACCATGCAGCCTACATCCTGCAATAGTCAGATTTTAGTTTTTTATTGTCTTTTCCATTTATATCTTGATATAACAAAACTGTAGCTCATAATCATTTTGTCTCATTCTTCCCTTCCTTAAATAGGAAAGCTTTGTTAAAAGGAAGAGGAGGCCGACATCTTATAAGCGAATACTTTGTATAAACAATTTTGCATATCAATAAAGTCTCTGCCATGGATGTAGGGTTCGGTACCGCCTGGATTTAGCTGAACCACGTTAAACCTTGCCTTTCTCTCTTCTTCCTCTTGTCTATCCATGTCACTGCACCACTTCTTAACACAGAAAATAGCTTGGTAAGAGAATTGATCTCTCGTTGATAGGAACTTGGCCTCGAATCAAATTCCACCGTCAACATTTTGGTGCTAGAAGGAGGGCCAACTATTTTCTATACCTGTTTCCCATACTTATTTCTATAGAAGCAATGGCGAGAGGGAGAACTACTTAGAGCTTAGCCACTCTAGCCCCCTAACCAACGGACACTCCCGTTGTGGGGGCTCACCAATAGTCTACTATTGCCCCTGAATCTCAAGAGGCCTCAGTCCTAGCTAGCACTCGAACACATAGTAGGAGAACTGATTGAGACTTTAAAAATCCTGGTACAGGCTCAAGGCCAGAGCATACAGAGAGAAGAAGAAATCATGGCACAGCTTCAGTAGCTTCGTAAAAAAGCTCAAAGGGAAACTCACAAAGATCGTGACAATCAGCAACTGGGGGGTTCGTAATGAGCAGGAAGCTCCACCCCCGATCTGAGACACATAACCGGACAATGGAGGAAATCCTCTGTAGGCTCAAACTACTAGAAGAGTGTTCGCAACCTCAAAGCCACCAGCCTTGCCGTGAGGAAAACTCTCCATTCTCTGTGGAGATTGAGATGCGACCTCTCCCACAAAAGCTCAAAGTGCCCGTGATCCAGCTAGACGATGGGAACAACAACCCAAATGACCACCTGGATGCATTCAACACCCAGATGGATCTCCAAACAATCGACCCCTGGTGAAGTGCCACGTCTTTCCCGCCACATTAGGAGGAACATCTCAAGCATGGTTCAGGCATCTCCCGGCTCGTAGCATCAATAGTTGGGAAGAATGCCAAAGGAAGTTCGTTGACCAATATTGAGCGTTAAAGAGGCAGCTCTTGCCTCCCTGCCATCCTGCAATGATTTTGCCAGTGCAAAAATGAGTCATTAAAGGACTACGTAGCTCGATTCAGACACGAGGCTAATTCTATGGAAAATCCATCGGAGGAAAGTATCTTAATAGTGATCTTAGTGGGACTTCGCAAAGATGAAAAATTATACCAAAGCCTCTACAAGTCCCCAGCTCGAGACCTTGTTGAATTCTATGAGCGAGCTACCAAACAAATAAGATGGGAAGAAACCTTTGGAATGGAGGAACCCAAGCATAAAACGGGCCCCAATGGTTCCACGATGAGCAAAAAGAGGGGTAGTGAGAGTCACGATGACCCCACTCCTCACCTTGCGAAAAAGGCGAAGCCTCAGCAACCCAGAGGTCGCTTTGAAAGCTACAGCATCCTGTCAGATGCACAGGATAAAATCTTTACCATAGAAAAGCACAACGAGGACTTTGGAAGGTCCAAACCAATGAGAGCCATTGCTAAGACTAGAGATCCAAGTAGATTCTGTGCCTACCACAATGAGGTTGGACATACCACCTTAGAGTGTTAGGCACTGAAAGACACCATTGAAGACCTCATCAAAAGAGGCTGACCATAGGATTACGTGGTAAGATTGCCAGGATAGCATGCTCAGTAGGCTCAACGAGTTACCACCCAAGAGCCTGAGCCCTCCATCAGAACCATATTCTAATCTTGTGACATTCACTTGTCATCAATGACGGTTAGTTGTATCAACTATTGTATGCTGAATCAATGTAAGTGCCGATTGCCTAAAAAAGTTTTCACTCCATCATTGTAAGGATTCATCCGGGGGTAAGACAGCGTAAGGCCTACCCCGTCAATACATCCAGAACAAGCCATATCTCATAAACTATGACAAAGAGTGCAAATTCCCTGACCACTAAGCAATAAGCTTGCTGTGTTACAGACATGTGACCTCGCTATACAACAAGTCATTGTCTTAACAAAAACAAAACCTATCCGAGGGTGAGATAACCTAGAGCCTACCTCACGTCTGAGGGTGAGATGGCCCTAGAGCCTACCTTGCATCTGAGGGTGAGACGGCCCAGAGCCTACCTCGTGATAGCATGAATACAAAACCTATCCAAAGGTGAGATAGCCTAGAGCCTACCTCACGTTCGAGGGTGAGATGGCCCAGAGCCTACCTTGTGATAGCACGAACACAAAACCTGTCCGAGGGCAAGACAACTCCAAAGCCTACCTCACGTTCGAGGGTGAGACGGCCTGTGAGCCTACCTTGATAGCATTTCCAAATTGAACAATGGACGACCAGCTTGCCACATAGTAGGAATGCCAAAATGAACTCATCGCAGCTCTCATGCAACACATACATTTGTGGCAAGCATACAGCCAGAAAATCACGATTTGCACACCTGATTTCTCATTAGTCGCAGCTCATATGTGACCCTGCTCTCACTTACAACAGATTAAGCAACCAAAATGGTAAAGCATGACCGATTGGCCAAAAAGAGATTTTATTAATCATCAGAAATTTACATTCAACGATGCATGAAGCATCTAGTACAACATTCAAGGAAAGAAAAGCTTATACAGCAAAAAGACCTCGCTCAACGAGGCAAAATTACATTAAAAAAAGAAATACAGAAACAAAGGTAAGAAGCTCAAAGGCCTAGCACTACCATTCCTATAAAAAGAGTAGAAGCCCAGTCAGTGAGCTCTCACCTACAGTAAGGATAGTGATCTCCAGCTGCTCCTGCCTATATTCCTTCGACGTATCTACCTGAGCCAGACCCAGAGCACATTAAAAAGTCGTAAGAAGCTGGCTGGCCAGGCAGCAGCTCACATGCAACACTGGGAAGAAATAATCTGAGATTTGCACAAGACTCCTCAGGAGCTCGCTAGATGGATCCTGTAGCGAAGCCATGTGCAATAGGCTATCCATGCCTCCCGACACTCTACAACAGACCATCCATGCCTCAATAAGCTTTGCCGAAAGCAAAGCCAACAAAAATGCAGGGGGCTATTCAGCCTTTTCCATCAGACTCTCCTACGATTGAAAAGAGTAAAACCCCACGGGTATAAAAAACCCGCTTGGCCCATTGAAAAATCCAGAAGGCATCTTATTGATCTTCATCCAACGATTCGAAATGAGTGACAATGCCATGCTACCAAAAATGGCAAACAAAAGAAAGCATGGCCTAAAGCAGAGCAAAAAGACATCTGAAACGACAATCTGATCAAGTAAGGACACTGACTGAAGATATGAATTGAGCTTAAAAAAACTTACAACTGCTGGTTCGTAAAGCAAATCGAGAGTTGGAGGGCTTTGTTATAGGTGAAAAGTGGCCTCAAAAGAATAAGAGAGCGCTAAACCTAGTAGAAGCCAAGTCCCTTAACTCGCCAAGGGTGCCCAACAAGCTTCGCTTCGCCCTCCATCAGAAAGTGGCACAGTGAAGTCATCCTGATATCAGCTTGCGAAGCAGTCAATCATCCTGTTCGAGCTCTCCACCTCGTTATAGCGGCATTGAACTCACTACAGTGACCTCCCATAGTGACCCCGAGCTAGGAACCCCAGCTCAAGATGATGAACGCTCTGTACGGTAAGACCACACTGAGCAACAGGCACTTACGGATACAAGTCCACAATCGACAGTAGGGACCCACCCTGCAGCCTACATCTTACAGCAGCCAGATTTTAGTTTTTTACTATCTTTTCCATTTATATCTTGATGTAATACAACTATAGCTTGTAATCATTTTGTCTCATTCTTCCCTTCCTTAAATAGGAAAGCTTTGTTAGAAAGAAGAGGAGGCCAGCATCTTATAAGTGAATACTTTGTATAAACAATTATGCATATCAATAAAGTCTCCACCATAGACATAGGATTCGGTACCGCATGGATTTAGCCAAACCATGTTAAACCTTGCCTTTCTCTCTTCTTCCTCTTGTCTATCCGCGTCACTGCACCACTTCTCAACACAGAAACTAGCTTGGTAAGAGAACTGATCTCTCATTGATAGGAACTTGGCCCCGAACCAAATTCCACTGTCAACATGAAACATATCAATGGTAAGACTTTCAATGCCCTATAATTCTTTATGAAATTGATATAAGTACCTGTTATTTGCTTGTGGTATGGATACATGTCATAGTTGTGTGATGAATTCATATGTTTGATATGTATTTATCTCAACAAGCCCTAGACTCATTATTCTCTGGTTTATTTTTCAGATCTCAATATATAGTTGCCAATCCCATCACAGACAAGTAAGATGGATAATGATCTAATGGAAATTATAGCTAATACATTCACCACCATGGTTGATAGTCCCCTAAGCATGTATGAGGTCAAAATTCATTATATAATAATCTTACCTAGTTAGTTACGAGGTATTGCATGAAGTAGAGATCATTCATCTACAACCCCCTAATGCACTTCTGATAATAGCTATGGGTTGGTTTGAACCTTAAGGGATCTACTTGCTTACTTTTTGAAAATATACATAGTATGACCATTAAGTCCACGAGGATAGAGTTAGTTTAACCTATACTTTTGATCTGTATAAACTATAAGTTAAACTAACTTTATTTTGTATCATCCCTAAAGGAACTTAGGGTGTTGTAGGAGGATGTTTGTGAAGCTAGCCAGGGAGATATAGTTGCATTATGGGAAAGTTGTAAAAAAAAATTGAATACTGATAACAAAAAAGGGCATATGCCTTAATGGATAGTGTCTCTATACACTATGTAAGCTTAAGTTTGTATGTATATATACATATATATATATATTAGTATTTTGTAGATCCATGAGTTCCATTCTCTTTCTCATCAAATCAATTTTAGTCACTTGGATAATAATCAAAGTAAGTGAACTATGGATATATTGAAATGATAGAATTCGATTAGAAGCTAGTGATTATAAATGGGAAAAATTGATATTCATGTCGATCATGATCAAGATTTTGGGCCGTGAAAAATTTGGTATTAGAGCATAGTCTAAGTTAAATCTGTGAGTATAGGCCTGCTGTAGACACTATGGTGGTGGTAGTTTCATCAAGTGTTAACAGGAATAGTATCAATAGCACATGTGCACCCGAGAGAACATATTGTTAATATCATTTCCATTGACCTCGTGAAATATGTGTTCATATTAGCAAAATCAAAGTAGAATTGTTGTGTGTCTTAAGTATCTAATTAACTTTGTAATATAGATTATGGTGAGAACTAGAAGGTAAAAAGGCCCAAAACCTGAGTCCAATTAGGGAAGATCATTTATTAGATGAAATAGTCCCCATCGAGAAGTCAATGAGAATCCAGAAGTTCCCTAGTGGGTGAAGAACTTGGATCAACAAGCAATGGATTGCCTGGTGCAAAATTAACTTAAACCTAAAATTGAGATCAAAACAGAGTGCTTGATAGAAATAAGCAAACTAAATGAGAACAAATTTCTCCTACTTGAAATGAGTAAGGAGATCGATTGCGAATTGTTCACGAGTTCCTAAAATTGAAGCCACCCTAATAAACAGGAACCAATTCTTTTGTAGACCTATACTAGTTCTTGGATCAGATTGAAAGATATGGTAAAATATCATGATGTCCTAAATCTTTATTAATAGAATGAGTGGGATATTAACTAGATGATTTAGCACATTATTGGAATGTTGGAGCTGTTGAGGGGTGAACTACTAATCTAGGACCTTTAACTTGGACAATTTTTCAAGAAATTTTCATTAATCAATTCCTTCCCTCTAATGTCTAATAGGCAAATGCTAGAAGGTTTGAAAATATGAGGTAGGAAAATTTATCTATAAGTGAATATAATGCTTAGTTCATGTGACTCTCCCAATATGCTTCTCACTTGATTCAACATGAGGCCATGAAGGTGGAAAGATTTGTGCAAGGGCTTCATGATTATTATTTTGATCATGTTAAAGTACATCCAAACATGACATATCAGCAAGCCATAAATCAGGCCTTATGAATAAAATTGAGATCTAAAGAATGTCATGAAAGAGAAATATTATCTGGAAGTAAGAAAAGAGTTTAGACTGAGGGGACTAATATCATATCAAGTGGGAAATCAACCCAAGTTTGCAGAACACCACCTAGAGAGTGGAAGGGAAATTTTTTTGGATAATCTCGATCACAAAACTTACCTGTGAGAAAAAATATAGGAAGTCAATCAACTTTGACTATTTTTGTTCCATTTCATGGAAAGAGTATACCTCAAAATCAAGGAAATTCTAATGCTAACATGCCACGTTGTAGAATTTATAATGTAAATCATTATGGTCCCTATAGAAAGGATCTGATAGGATGTTTCTGACATGGTTAACCCATACACAGGGTGAGAGAATGTCTCATGAACATGAATACTTTAGATTATGGTGCAAATTACAAAGTTGGATCTTAGAATCAACCAACAATACCATCTACAGCCTTGGTAAGGGTACCAACAACATCTGATAAAGGTAAGGGCTAAAGTAATTATGGAAGAAATCCCAATGAAACCATAACATGATTTTTCGATCTCATCAGACAGGAGGCTTAAGCATCTAATGCTATAGTCCTAGGTATTTTGAATGTATATGAATTACAAGCTTAAGTATTGTTTGATCTTGGTGCTACTTATTCTTTTACTACAAAGAAGTTTGTTGATTTGTTGAACAAATTTGGTGAACTAGTAGAAACACCATTGGTAGTAATGACTCCCATTGGCAAAACTTTACAAGCAGATTGAATACTTAAGGAATGTGCTATGATAATAGGAGATAAGCAGATATTTGCTAATTTAGTCATATTAAATATGATAGACTATAATGTAATCCTAGGTATGGATTAGCTTTCTTAGCATCATGCATGTATTGATTGCTTTGAAAAGGAAATTATGTTTCACATAGATGAATCCTCTCCTATAATTTTTCAAGGAGAGTAGATAACTAAGATAGTTGTGCTTATTTCCAATGTACGAGCTTGGAAATCTCTCAACAAAGGATGTGCAACTTATTTAGCTATGGTACGAGATCTAGATCAAGTAGCTCTAAACCTTAACAAAGTCCCAGTAATACAAGAGTTTCTCGATATGTTCCTAATAAGTTACTCGGATTACCAATGGATCGTGAAATCAAATTTACTATCTACTTAATGCCTGGCACAAAGCCTATTTCCATTCCTCTATATTGAATGGCACTAATGGAATTGTAAGAATTGAAATCATAGTTACAAGAATTGCTTGATAAAGGTTTCATTCATTCAAGTCTTTCACCATAGGGAAAACCCCTATTATTTGTGAAGAAGAACAATTGTTCATTAAAATTGTGCATTAATTATCACCAATTGAATAAAGTGACCATAAAAAATAAATATCCCCTCCCTCACATTGATGACTTGTTTAATCAATTACAAGGGGTGAAATATTTCTTGAAGATAGACTTAAGGTCGAGATATCATCAACTAAAGATTTATGAAGAAAATGTGCCTAAAACTACCTTTTGTACACAATATAGACATTATGAATTCATTATAATGTTGTCTGCACTGACAAATGCCCCAGCTACTTTTATGGACTTGATGAATTAAGTATTTAAATCATTTCTAGATAAATTTGTAATTATAGGCATTGATGATATCATAATCTACTCCAAAAGTAAAGGAGAGCATGTTCAACACCTACAAATAGTGTTGCAAACACTACAAGTGTGTAAGTTTTATGCAAATTTCTCCAAATATGAATTCTAGATGACTAGTGTCAAATTTCTTGGACCTATCATGTCATAAGAAGGAGTGCAAGTGGATCTTCTAAAGATAGAAACTACAAAAAATTGGCCTAGACTTACAATAGTCATCGAGTTTCATAATTTTCTGGGATTAGCCAGATATTGTCAAAAGTTTGTCTTGGATTTTTCTAAGATTGCTGCACCATTAACTAAGCTTACTAAAAAAGGAGCATGATTTGAATGGACTCCTACTTGTGAGGAAACTTTTCAAAAATTGAAGAAATACTTGACGATAGACCCGGTGTTGGCATTACCATCTAGATTAGGTGGTTACGTAGTGTATTGTAATGCTTCACACTTTGGGCTTGGGTGCGTATTAATGTAGAATGGAAAAGTAATTGCATATGCATTGTGACAACTAAAGAAACATGAATTGAACTACTTTACTCGTGATCTAGAATAGAAAGATCTTAATCTTCAACAACAAAGATTGGATGGAGTTGATTAAAGATTATATGTAACATTCCAAATTTTTTGAAAACCTATTTTGTCAATAAAATGGCTTATCAAAAAATTTGAAAAGAGGAATTCAAAATTATTTTTTTTTAGGTTTTTCAAAACTATAAATTTTAAGTTATCAGAAACCTAGAAATAGTAGAAATTAATTATATGGATTTTATGAAACCCTAAGAAGATTAAAAAGTTGCTAAAAAAATGTTCAAAGAACAAAAATTATAATCTTGAAATTCTATTTCTGGAAACTTTGTAAAATTGAAACAAGGGTTATGGATATCGAGTGAGCATAAAATTATAGTCATTATGAAGGCATTTAATTTAACTAATTTGTATTAAAATTTCATAATTTTTGGAAATTAATAAGTGTGTTAAATTTGAGCTCAAATGGATGAAATAAGAAAATAGGAAAGTGGTCAACTTATAAATAGTGAAAAGTTGATTTATTTTTTTTTCTAAACTGCAACTATCCTAGATAGCTCACCTTCTCCTTTAAGCTTTCCCACACATATATTGATGTGATCTCCCTTGGAGATGCCTATAGATCTATCCCTAATTCAGAAAATTTAGCACCAAAATTAAAAGAAAAAAAAAGGATATTCATACCACACTCTAGAAAGATAGAAGGAGAGTGATAAGTGATGAAGGTTGATGCCACAATGTGGAAACTCTTTGATAAGTCTTCAAGTTCTAGTAAAAACCATAAGAAAGCACTTACTCAAAGAAGAACACTCTTCAATTCTGAATTTGTCAATTTGCATTGTGAGGGAAACATGCCTCCTCTCATAGTAGTTAGGTTCAATTATGTGCTAGATTACAAGTCCTAAACAAGCCCAACAAAAATACTAAACAATTTAGCCAAAATAAAAAGCCTAAGCTAGTACAAAAAAGTCCAAACACAAAGCCATTCTTATACAAAGTAAAAACATTGGCTTCAATTCAATCTCAATGTTGACTTTTAAAACTACATAGTTTTACTAAGTTAAAGCTTGAAAATATTAGGCTGGACCTTAGGGACCTCTGGGCTTTGGTTTGAGCTCATTTGACTCCTTGAAGCTTCAGTTATAACTAATCATTGTGATAAGGTTAATCTGGGCAAAAAATATTAGACAATTTTAAGGTAAATTTTGAGACTCCAAATGGTAGAATTAAGCTCTAGCCTCAACATGAAAGTTATACTCTTAGCTTTCCAACTATATAAAGATCGACCCAATCCAATATCTAGAGCTCAAGTTATAGCCTAAAACCTAAAATAGTGTAAAAAATCCAGCATTAAGTAATTAATTCAATTAAGCTCCAAATCATGACCAAATCACAAAATAAGGTCAATACACTAAATTAAACTTGATCAACATCCTAAGAGGTAGAGTATAAGAGAAAATAAATGGGTAAATAATTTTCTCATCAAAGAGCCCTTCATGTCCCCCTGAGTAATCCCTTGAGTTTCCATTACATACCACCCATGCAAAACTCTCGTCTTCTTCTTCTCCAAGTTTTCACTTTCTCTTTCTACCTTCATTCTCTCTCTCTCTCTACAAGTAAGCTCTCTAACTCTTCTTGTTATTTTCTTAAATTTTTAATGTTGAATTATCTTTTCTCCCTCTTCATTTTGACATCAAAATTATATTGATTCACTGAGTACAACTTAAGTTTTGCATTTTTAAAGTTTTCTATCACTATTCATGGTATTGTTCAACCAATGAATCAAAATAATTTTTCTAACAATTTAAAGCTCAAACCTATTAGATATAGCTTTATTTATGATATAGGAATCATAATTTAATTATATACAATTAGTTAGCAAAAAAATCTATGGAAAAAGGATTAGAAGCTAACATGCTTTTATTTTTTATTTTGAAGAGATAGAAGATTTTAGTGAAATAATTACAGTTTCTTGTATTCAACCTATTGAGGTAAGTAATGCTTACCATTATTATGAATTATGATGTGACTCTTGTTGTGTTAATTTATGGTGCAAACTAGTAAAAATGGGTTTCGTGATGATATGATGAAACTTGATGATTAAGTGCATTGTTGAGATGATAATGAGTATGATGTTAAAAGCGTTTGTTTATACTTCTAGAAACATGGGATAATAAGATCCTATAGTGTGTCTTTGTGCTGGAAATGAGTTCCCCTATTTTCTATTGTTAATATGTAAAATCTATTCATGCTAGTCGAATCACACCATTTTGAACTAAACTTATGATCATACTCACAAAAACCCATTAGTTTTTCTTGATCGATTTAAATTAAATTTTGAGCTAGAATTTTACGAGTCAGATTGACTAACCTTGCTCTATTTTTTAATTCTGATTGTAATTTTGATCATGTATGAAACTAGACTTCGTCAAAAGTTTTTAAATTTTGGCGAGTAGACTCGCATTTTAAATATATTTTCCTTGGGTTAAATTGAGCCTTTCATAAATAAATTCCTAATTCTAATCATAATCATGCTCATTTTTGTATAATGATTCTACTTGTGATTTTGATTACATTTTTAGCAAAAAAAAATCAATTTATTTAGTTCCATTTTCCCTTACTTGAAACTACATTCTATTTCTTTGATTCAAAACCATAGAAAGTCCAATTAAACATA